>VWYI01048559.1:357934-397423 GCA_013399455.1 Anthoscopus minutus
GAATATGCCAAATCTGAGCACTGGATGTTCCAGCACAAAATATATTTCACTCTGCATCCCTTCCCTTCCCTTCCCTTCCCTTCCCTTCCCTTCCCTCCCTCCTTCCCTTTTCTGTGACAGGATGTAATATAAAGTGCTAATCCTGTAACACTTCTGGCAGCTGGGAACAATGTGATTTCTTTAAAGATGTAAACTCATCTTTAAAGATGTAAACTTCACTGTATCCTGATCATTTCCCCTCCTCTTTCTGCCATACCATTTTGATTGCTTAACATAAGGTCTAATGTCAAATAATAATAAAGCAATTACAAGAAATACAATTCATTCTGAAGTGCATTAAGCAAGAACTAAATTAAGGCACATAATTAACAACAACCAAAAAAAAAAATAAAGGAAGATACATTAAGGACAAAATGTTTTAACCCCTATATTTCTTCCAGTATTAATTACCTTGGCATTAACTCAAAACTTGTATGGAAAAAAATATAGATTCTATGCAGTTGCAGTAGGGCTTTTACTGATTTATGAAGGGAGATTCACAGATCTGTCAGGCATGATCCTTTCTATATAGTAATAGACTCAGTTTAAACTGTCATGCTAATTTTTTTCCTTGTCCATCTGGTCCAATTATTATAAAATTGTACTCAAGAAGGCTTCAATAACAAACATGAAATAGCTCAATATTTCAAGTTGCCAGTGTTTTTCTCATATTTGTTCTTTTTAATTAGAGAGCATACCAAGTTCCAGCCACAGGACCCAGGCATTTATTAAGTGATAGAGAAACTGCACTATTTTATTGACTAATTCCCCAGGCTTTTATTATGTTTCCTAGCAAAATGTGATTTATAGGAAAGTTAATAAAGGTATCCTCACCTACTGCACCTGGAGACAGGACATCTACAAGGGGCAGACATTCAGACTAATAAGTGAAATCACAAATCTGGAAGCTGAAATTGGATTTTATTTCTGTGAGTGCAGCAAAGAACTGATGTAGGCTTGGGCATTCAACATTTCTACTCTTAACTGGCTTTGCCTATAAAATGAATGTAATAGCTTTTCTAGATTTTCAGAAACATTATGCTAATTATAGTACTTAAATTTTTTAAAGTTTTAATGCCAAAAAAATCATTAAAATTTTGTTTCCTCTATAACATGACCCATTTCTTCTTCACAAATGTCTGAGACTATATTTTTAGTGACTGCATTCCTGAATTGAAAGTAACAACTCGAAAAGTGTGTTATTCTAAATTTCTTGTCAAGTTTTGACTGATTTTTTTCCCTTTTTATAGGATTTCCTGTATGATTTGTTCACAAAGTGAGCACTGTGCCATGGGGACATTCTGTGGGTTCTGCTGATGCCTGAAGGGTGGCATCAGGACAGCAGCACACTGGGAAGCTTGGCCCTGGTATATACATCTGTTCCAAACCCAGCTAGGAAAAAAAATTGTACAAATTGGACAAAGGCAATTTAAAATAAATGCATTGATTCTGATTCTTAATAAGGTTAGGCATGCAATTGTGTGATGACTAATTTGTGTGCCTAATTACCATGATTGTATGTGCAAATCAAGTAATTACGGAAGTAAATAACCATAATCATTTATTTTCATGGGTAATTATTCAATTTTATGCACAATGGCAATAATTGGGTGTGCAAATTAAGCATGCAATTGTGCATGCATATTCAACACACACTTGTGTGTCTAATCTTTCCATAAATAATTTTTTTTCTGATGATTTTTCTTGTTTCCTATTCTTTACTCTGGTGTAGAATTACTGGGATACTCTTGCTCGAGGTAAGGATTTGAAAACTCTTGCATTCCCATCCTTCCTGACTTTTTAGTAGTTAATAGTTCTACACTGCAATTGGACTGCTCTCTTGAAAGATGGCTTTTCATTCTTGGTCTTAGTGTACTCTTTTCCTAATTAGGCAGGGCAATTCTAAATGGAAGGCTTATACGTTTCATAATTTCCTAAAATTTCAAATAAATATTTTGTAGCTATTAAGGGCATTTCATAGAAAAGGGGTTTTTTGCACACATGTACACAGTTACCTTGGGGTTTCAGTCATAATAGTGCCTTTGTCTTCATAGTGCACTGCATTGGAGGAGATGTCCCTAAGCTGCCATTAAAGGTGAGGAAAACATTGTACCTCTTTGCTCACCACACAGGTCTGATTTACAAAAGCACTTTGGCACTGACCTAATTCAGTTCCCACTTAAGACGCGTAGAAAGAAATCCCATTGACCTCAATACAAGTGAAGTTTATCACTGCTGAGTGCTTCTAAAAATGTCACCCCACTTTTCTGTCTTCAGACCTGAATTTGTAGGCACATAATTATCTTTAAGCATGTATGCTCATATTCTTGCAGCTGCAGGAGCCCGAGCAACATTGCTGCCAGCAAGGCGCTGCTCCCTAGGAGCCAGGCTGGCTATTGCAGCGTGGCTCTGGCCCAGACAGAGCTGCCGGGCTGATCCCAGGTCATGCCTGCAGCCAGGGTACAGCACATGCAGCTCAGCCCAATCTGGGCTGTTTAGGGTCCTGCCTGACCAGTACCCCACGCCATAGGGGCTGTAGTTTGTCCCTCTTTCCTCCCCAGCTCTCTTGCAGCAGGGAGGCAGGGGAAGCACGCTGGCTTCGTTCTGCCTGGGGAGGAGCAGCTCATTGCTCTGTTTAACCAAGGGATTTAATTTCCATTGTTTGTCTTTAGCGTCCCTTTCCATCCAGATAGATTTCCCCAGCCTCATTGATGCTAATCTCATTGTTCAGGAATCAGCAAAGGGTAATTAGTCTCTGCAATAATGATCTATCTGTCACGAGATCATGGCCTTTCATCACACACCATCTCAGATGTTTTCTAACTAAGCTGGGGAGAAAAGGAGCAGAGCTGTTCCATGATGTTCAGTGCCAGCTGGGGAGGTCTGCAGGTCCATGGGAGCAAGTCCCACCCCCAGACTGGGGCCTCCAGCCAGGAAATCCGTGCAGTCCCAGCCCCACTTGTCATCACACCAGAAAGGATTTCCTAATGGAAATGGTCAGTACCTGACCTTCTGGGTGGGTAAAAAAAAGTGACAAGAACCAAACCTCCCATCCTCAACCTGTTTTGGTATTTCAGAGGAGAAATTAATTATATTTTTAGCTATGAAGGTTTTTATCTCAGCATGGTAGTGTTTCCTATGGCAAGAGGTTATAAAGATCAAAATCAGAATACAGCTTGTTTTTATTGAGATAAAACACCTTGCTCACGTTGCAAAGCTCATGTTATTTCATTTCACAGGGAATTTTTAAATTTTAGGGTTTAAAGCATTCTGAAATGAAAATAAATAAAGACTAATAAGCAGCGCTTTGTATAAAACAAAGCTGTTTTTCTGAGTATTCTCCCGGCAGCTGTGTCAGACCTTTCTCACAACTGGGATTCCCACCTTGGCATGGGACGTGCAGAGGTGTTGCACATTGTGCCCCTGTCTCTGGGGCTGAGCCATCTCAGCTTGACAAGCGGTCACACTCTCACTTGCCTGTTTTCCCCATAACTTTGAGCACATTCTGAGCTCTTTCTCTCTGCTAAAGAGGTCCAGATGTTTCTTCAAGTGTAGCCTTTAATTGCCAGACTAACTTGGCTTTCTACTGGAGCCCATCAGAAGGTTGCATGCTCAGTTCTGCATTCCATATCACCAAGAAGCTATGTAATCTATTCTTTAAAAATATAAAGAAAGAAACTTTCATTCCAGAAAAACTTTAGGTACACCTTTAGTAAAAGGTTATTGTTAAATTTTATGTATCCTACCCATAATATTGCCACCTTTAAATATACATATACTCACACAGAGCCATTTTGAATTATAATGTCTAGAAGATAGTTTTCAAAATATCCATAAATGAGGATAATTGAGCTGGGCTCCTACATAGTAATATGGCCACTGAAGTCGAAGTGGAGAAATAAGTCACTAATTATAAACAATAAACACTGAATGTTGTCATCTTACAATTCTGCTGACTTCACAGGGCTGCAGCTGCCTCATGGAAAGTCTTACTAAATGTTTCTTTGTGTAAGAACAATTCTGCTTATATAGCCTATATTTTCCATATTTCCCTATCCTTATTCTGAGTTACTGGAAACATTTGCATTAAAAAAGTATCTTTGTTTCTTAAGTGTTCATCTGCTTTCCTGCTTATCATGCACATGCCGAGAAAATGAGCTCAGCAGCAACAAGAAATGCTTGTTTTCCCAGGTCAGAAATCCTTCTGCCATAATGAACAGGAGTGACTTGGCCACAACACCTGATCTGCTTGTTCAGACAGATTCAGTGCTCTGCCCCCTGCTTTTTCAGACAGATTCAGAGAGATACTGCTCCGGCCTGACAGTGTGTGACCTTGGAGAACTTTGGAGAATACAGGACAAACTGAAATTCCAAGTTATTTATTCAGATTTAACAAATTCCTCTGGCCATTCACAGAAATATTCCTGCTGAAGAGGTATTGATGTCCAAAAATGGCAGAATAAACAGCTGAGCAAGAATCCTAGAAAGCCAATTGGTGACTTGGCAGGGGTGAACACCAGAGCCCAAGGAACATCTGCAAAAAGGCTCAAAATAATGCAGTTGCATTAGTTATTTCCCTGTCTGGAGCAAGTTTCTGAACAGAAGATGGCTTTATGGTGAGCTGAACAGCAAAGGCAAGTGATTTCTCCTAGCAGGATTGGAACCTTTTGTTTCTTTGCAGCTTAACCAAGAGGAAACTAGGATTTGCTGGAAAATCAAGAATGTTGCCCTGCGTGTTTGGAAACAGAACACAAAATAGAGCATTCACTAGGAAACAAAACCAATGTTAATGTAGTAACAGTATTTTAAAATGCCTTCTTATGAGAGGCAGCAAAACCCGCTAACAGTCATATGTCTTGAAAATTACCACTAATCAAATCATGGCCTTCTCTTCCCCAGTAAAATGCTTTGTGCCCTGCTGTTTGTCTCACTTGTCTTGTTACTCCTGATTATACCTGTTTGAGACTTATTCTTTGACTTAAATAGAACAATGCTATTGTCTCAGTGAGGCTGTTGCTTGTTTCTTATGACCACTTAATGCCATCCTGTGGAGCAAAATCATTCCTTTGTTTGTACTTTGCTCATCTTGGCTTAGGTGGTAATGGAATTTGAATAAAAAGTGATTATTTGGGCATCCTGTTTCATATCAGCCTTGTGCTGTCCTCCTGGCAATGGCAAGAGTATTCATAAGGTGAAAATAGGGCTTGGTTGATAAGTGTCATGGGCAGCAGAGAGAAGGGTGACCCACTGAGAAAACCCAGCGAAGAACAGCTACACTACAGGCAGTGGGTTTCTACTTCATGTGCATTTGAGAAGTTCCCCTCTGCCAGCAGCTAATTGTGCTACGTGCTTCTTGTTTTGTGTAAATGAGCTCTCCACTTGCAGTGACTGTGTTTCACACGGTGTCTCCTGCACTCTTGCAGGGGCAGAGGCTGTGCAGCAGGGCTGGTCTCTCCAGGAGACGCCTCAAAACAGCAGTGGGAACAAGTAGTGCAGGGGAGGACAGCTACAGAACTCTGCCTTCTGCTTTACCAGGCTCCTGTTTGTTTTCTCTGGGTGCCTTGGAGAAGATTCTGGGTCTTTAGCAGTGAAAGCCAGAGCATCTTCCTCTTATTTCTTACCTATACAATAAATTCAGAGTGCTGCTTGCACAGTATTATTGTGTTGGTAAGGCAATGAGGAGACTCTGTGATCATTTGCTTGAGGGCAAGATTTGCATCTGTATTTGTCTTGCTATCATTTAGCTATAAAACACAGGAAGTAATCTTTCCTATGTCATAGGCATGATATAGGCAGCTCAATTAAAGTTTATGAAGCATGATCTGAGATCCTTTTTAACTTACAGCTTTACAGACATGCAAACCAAGACTTTCACTTATTCATTACTGTTTACAATACTTCACACATTATTTTTTTCAAGCAGAACAGTACCTTGATCAGGAAATAAGTCTGATTTCATGGAAAAGAAGATTATTTGAAGAGGAGAAAAATATGGTAATTATTAATTGCATATTATAGCTTCCCTAGCACATAATTTCATTCACATACCTCAAATACACTGCATGGACTGGATGGTATGACTTTATGCTATGATTTCTCTGCTTCAAAATATGTCCGTGTATCCTAGTCAGTGGAAATATGCTCGGAAATATTTTGGAATGTAGCATCTGATTTTTCTGTTGACAGTGATCTGTTTGTGGTCATACAAAATATGTCCTAGCTTAGATCTGACAAGGAACACTGAGGATTTGTTTGCGAATGGTTTAGAAAAGAAGATTTACTTTGCTTTGAGGGCAGCTGGGAAGACTAATTTTATTGGATTACAGAAAGTGAGAGCAGTAAATAAAACCTGATCCCCAATATTTAATATATGAGTGTCATAAAAAAAGTAAAGATTAACTGTCATGTCAAGATGTGGTAACTGTAAGTCTGCTGGTTAGCTATTTAACTGATAGAATTCAAGGAGGAGCAAACAGAACCCATCTGCCCACCCTTTGTTTTTCAGAAGACTGAGAAATGGAAGGTGTGAATGTTAACAGGCAAAAGGTATTCTGATCATTTTCCAGCTCTTTCTCATCTCACTGATTTAAGTGATCCTGCCAATTTACATGAAAACAGTATCTTTAAACTATCTCAACTCTGTTAGATCATTGTAGCTCCGATATTTTAACAAAAAACATGTAATTTTCATCATCAGAGCACTGTTCTTTTTTATTTATGGTCACCATTAAACCAGATAAGGATTTCCTGGTTTAATGGTGACCATAAATAAAAAAGAACAGTGCTCTGATGATGAAAATGAATTTGGTTGCATAGCACTCATGGCATTATTAGGAGCAGGTGAAGCATCTCCAGTCTAACTCACACACGATAAGACGAATCTGAGTTTTTTGGTTCATACTTTGTAGAGATTGAAATGCTAAAGCTTTTTTCTATCTTCATTTGAGCCTCTATCACAACCCTGAATCAGCTATGGAGCTCTTGTATCAATGAATAAGGTAAATTATGTACTTGGACTAAATATGTACTTGGACTAAAAATAACAGAGTGATACACTGTGACCTGCCACAAACTCTTTCTGCATTTATATGAACCAAAATACATTAGCAGTGAGTAGCATCCTGTTATGGAATCCTTATAAGTGATATAAAACCAGTTTTGTTGTCACATCCCAGTAAGAACTGGGGTCATGACAGCCTATTTGATGGAATAGTAGATATAGTGGAAAAGTTCAGCATTGTGGCTCAGAACCTGCTGTTGTTTTTATGAGATAGCCTAACACCGGTGGCTTGAAAAATCCTCAACATTTCAATCTGCCTTTGGTTTATATTAGTAAGTCCTGTCAATAAATGAGTAGTCGTTATTTTACTTAAATATAAAGAATTTGCAAAAAGCATGGGAGCATGGTCATAATTACATTATAACTACATTTCCTCTGTCATCTTTTCTTGGACTCTGTGTCAACAGTCTCCATACAAAAGGATTGCTAAAGGCACTTTGGCTGTAGGCTCAGTGCTGCCACTTCAGATTTCTGGCTTTTGAGCAAAGATTTAACCACAAAGCCTCAGCTGAACTTTGTGGCTATGTACTTAAAAGATGAGCTGGCACCTTTAAATCAGTTCAGCCCATGGGCCCAGAGGAGAGAAAAGTCAGCTCCAGATTGCACACAGATGCACTGAAGCTTTTTCATCCACATGTGGGCAAACTTTTATGTTGAAGCTATATTAAATTGCTAAAGGCAAACAAAACTACTTTGCTAGGTAGTCTTAAAGTTTATTTTTACCTGATGATGACATTTGCATTGGGAGTGAGGTACGGCAGCAGAAAGCCCACAAGGGCAGCATCAATGGAACAGATATTGAAAAGAACAAAAAAAACCCTGTTTCTTTTTAAGTCCTCCATACTTGTAAATGTGAGACCTATTGCTGGGATAAATGAAAGGGTCATGAGCCAATGCACTAGAGTAGGATGAAATAGCACAGCTGTGTGGAATACAATCCTGACTTTTCGAAGTTTGTTTAAAATCAGGGCAGCTGGCCCAGCCCAGCCTGGCTTTGCCCAGGGTTTACCCAGGGGAAGGTGCACATGGCACTGCCAGGGGCAGCTCTGCAGGTTTTGCTGTCTGGGGCAGTGTCTTCACAGTGAGCAGTGTGTCACTAACTATGCATCTCACAGCCTGCCCTTCCCTGGGGCCTGAAGCTCTGGCTGCCCATCCTTTCCCATGGTCTGGCTGCCATGAAGAGGGAGCAGGCTCTCCTTCCCTCCCTCAGGCCCCGATGGTGGTGGCAGCTCAGCGTGAAACCCCTACGTGGATCCCACTGTTCAGGGCTGAGGGGTCTGTGCTGCTCCACTGCACCCCAGGGGCACCTCTGGAGAGGAAAAACTGGGAGCAGCAAAGGATGATTAGCTGCACCTACAGGGCTGCTGCCAGAGAATCTGAAAAGCTTGTTTTAAAAACCAATCTGATTGCAAGTAGGAGTAATTTCAGTGGTCTGCACTTCTTAGCTCTTATTTTGTGTATTGCAGTATGTGTCAGTGAGCAGAACTTAATAATACTTCACCCATATGAACCTTGGTGATTGCAATGCAGCTTCAGCAAAATAACAAAATTAATTCTCTGATGACTTCACAGTAGTTTTCAGGAATAATAAACTGACCTTTTGCATTTATTTTGTACATAGAAAACACTACAAATTTATTAAAACAGGGATCTGCAGATTAATGTCTTAAGTATTATTGAAAACAACAAATTTTGTTATTTATAAAGACTTAAAATTCTACTTACTTGAACCTGTTAGAGCACATGATTTAAAAAACAATCATAAAAATGTCATATAAGATTCAAATATTATAGTCTTCAAAAATGTACGTGCTCTGAAGAGCAACTCCAAATAATGTCAGTGAAGAATACAGGTGAGGTAGACGTTCACTGGCTTCTATTCTGACAATAAATTATACACCAATCACTGTAAGTCTATTGCCTCATTTAAAAATCAGTTATGTAGTTGAATCATGTTCACTTTTAGGTCATCCTTTTAATAAGTAATTTCACTGGTATATCACCATACAATGTCACAATATTATAATCAATTAAAATGAAAACAACTCTATTATTTAGTAGCTAAACATAATAAATATTGTTCTGTGTATATCAAAACTTCATTTCCACCAGAACTACAGTAGAGCCTTGTCCTAAGAGCCAGTATAATTTCTCATTTTCAATATTAAAGATTGTTATACCTTAAGAGAGAAATTTACAGAGATGTGAGTTCTATCACTTGGTATAACCAACTGTACAGTCTGCTCCAGAATGTTTTGGTTCCCAGTATGGGGATTATGGCCAATGCTTGTACTATGATCTACATTGCTTCAATTCTCTGGCCCATTCTTTATAGTAGAAAAAGGTCTAAGTACCCAAAAGAACAGTCTGTTTGTAACTCAGACAAGAAAACTCGTCACGAGGTTTGCTGACAGCAAATTTCATCTAACTAGTTTTACTATAAGCAACTTAGTCTACAGGTGCATTTTGCATTCAAATTATTTTTTATCAAGATCTTTTCCTAATGATATTAAAATGGGTTTATAAAGCCTGTAAGTGGTTTATGTAATAAGATTTTTTAATGAGTTGGAATATTAAGTTGTGTAGAAGTGCTTCAGGTGTTGATATGACTAACTTACACACCGTACATCATTAACTTTATCATAAAGTTTAGCTTCTCTTCATGCAACAATATACAGCTCTGCAGTAGTAACTATCAGCTACTCTGCGCTGCAAATTGTGTTCTGTTGGCCATTTAGCAGGATTTTCTGTGGCTGGGATACCTGAGCCCTGCTGCCAGCGTCATCCAGCTGCTCAGTCAGCCCCAGGTGGTCTCATTCTGGGCTGGTTCTCAGGCCCTGTGCTCTTTTCTGCGAGACACAAATAAGAGCAGCCCAGCAGCACCACAGCCTGATCTGCTGAAGCCCAGCTGAGATCAGCTGTCTGGCCAGTGGAAGCTTGGAGAGTCACATTTTCATTTCTCTCTTGTAGCTGTGATTCCTTGAAAGCAAAACTGGAAGTGACCCCCCACTTTTTTGTGTGAATGGCCAGGGCACACCAGATGAAGCACGTCTTAACCTCACCTTGCAAATCTTAACTTTGATTTACCTTCTTTGTAAATCAGAATGAGATATGGGATTACACAGCAAGCAGAAAGCCAGAGTTTTCCATTCTGTAGTCAATACTGAAGTGTCTGACATTACATGTGCAAGTTAGATTGTCCTTTCATTACCATCTGCTGGTTTTGTAGGAAACTTATGCTCCTAACTTTTAAAAAGTAGGGGTTTCCCTTTTCAGGGGAAACCTACCTCAGGGCTTTCCAGGGCAACTTATCTTCCTTGTGAGCTGCTGATCTTTTTGCTGCTGGCAAAAACCCCATGTGTTACTGCATGATGATCTCACACCTGCTCATGTAACTAGGACTTAGAGTGTGTTTTGCCATATGACCAAATTGTCTTCCGCATAATGGGGAAAATTTCTCTTTACCTGGTGGATGAGGGTATAGGGAGTGCTCCAGCGTTTGGATAACTGGCCAACAGTAGATGAGGAGAGAAACAATCCTCATCACACTTAATCTGCCAGAAATTGCCTAAAACAGATGATGTGAGTATCTTTCTTAGAGGTCTCCTAATTAATTGATAATTGTATGGTAGCATTCTCTTTGTTCTCCACATTTTGCTTCACTTCATATACTCTTCATTTGCCTTCTTACATTTTGCTCTTCTGTCTGAGGTTGGTCATATCTCAAAGTGGCAGGTCACTGGAAAATCTCCCAGTGAGTTGGAAGCATAACATGTTTTGTCTTGATTTTGATTTTGGCTTCAAGAAGCTTGAGATAGTATGAGAAAACTCAATTTCTCCAACATATTTGTGACTGGCTCTTTGCTGAGCCAGTCATAAAAGCTTACCCTGTCTCGACTCCTTGCCACCAAATGACGTTAATGATATGTGCCTCTGTCAAGTGCTGGGAGAACATCAGCATTATAAATAAAAACAAAGCAGTGTAGTGCTCCGTTACACAGATTTAGCACCTGGCAGTAGCTGAAGTTTCTTACCCTGAGGAACTGAGGAGCTGCTGGCTATGCAGGCTTGGATGTGTAACATTATATGTCAGTCACTCTGGCAAGACCTACATCCTAACCAGAGAATAAAATCGCTAGAAGGGATACTTTGTGCCACAGGGATAATGGCAATCTCACTCCAAACAAAAAAAAAAATTTATTGATAACATTTGGTTAAGGTATGTGGTTATTGCCACTCACTCTTAATTAAAAGATTGTAAATGGTGTCAGTGAACTGACAGTGGTGAGGAACACAGAGCCGCTGCTGAATACTCAGCAAGGTAAAGTGCAGCTATTGAGGCACCTACCATTGCAGCAAATGGGCTGCAACATCATATTTTAATATATAGGGCCAATGCTCTCACATTGTGGTGTAGCTCAGCTGTTCTGCCTCCCTTTATGAGATTGATGGGGATTCTGCTGTGCTTGACACACTCCAGCGCAGAACACTGGAGGGCATTCAGCATGTTGAGAAAGGTCAAAACAAGACTGCATCAGCTTCTGAACCTAAAAACTCTGAACTCTTTGCTACCTATTAGGATGAACGAACAAAAGCTGTGTTTTGATGTGTGACAACCCAAAGAATTGCTTGAGGCAGATAAGAAAGTTACTGCTACTTAAAGGAAGGAGCAGTTGTCTGCTCCTTCTTTCAATGCAAGCACCATCCCTCAATGCAAGCACTACAGCACAGCTCCAGCAAGCTTCAAACAAAGCTATGTCCTCAGTGAACTGGATGTAGGTTTGGTAATGAAGGGCTCATCCCAAGAGTCATTAAAATTTTGACATCCTTTAATTTGGTTAACAGGAAAGTATTGTTTATTTTCAGGTATTATAGAAGCTGGGAAAAACAATGCTTACAGAAATACACAATTGCCTGGCATGTGCTACCAGTAAATCACAGTTTCTGCATTTTCAAAACTTGATATATGCCCTGTTCGAGCCTGTTGAGAGATGTGGGAATCTCTCTTGGCAGAACGCTGAAATAAACCTAAAATATAGATGGCTCGGTGTGCAAACCCTCACAGAGCAGGAACAGCAGCAGGAGGGAAGGCCAGGGCTGGGCTGCCTCACACAGCAGCTTCAGGAAGGTTCTCCTGTTTAGGGAAAATACTAATTAAGTAGCTTGTTTACTCCTAGCCAGACACGTCTGGTCCCCTCAGAGCCGAGGGGCAGCGCAGGGCTGCAGTCTCGCCGGTGCCGTGCCTTGCTGCAGGAGTCCTTCACTGCCCAGCCCCGGCTGCTCCTTTCCTGCGCCTGTAAGGAGCCTCTCCTTGCCGGTGAGCCCGGGCTGCTCAAAGCTCTGCCACTGCAGCTTCAGCTTCTGTCTCTGTGCAGAGATGGGCAATATGCAGTCTCGACCTACGCTTATCTGTAAATATTTTAATTTTTTGCAGGTCACTAACTGCCCTGCTTGACTCTGAAAAAATATTTTTTGTGTTTTTCTTCCCCACATAAAAATGATATTCTAGATCCTGGCTTCGAATATTCTGGCTATTTTGTTATCAGCACTGATGGGTTTAAAACTAGGAAATAAAAAAGCAAAATAAATATTTAGCTTTTTGCCTATGTCCTCATCCATGCACACTTATTAATCCAAATATACAAGCTATTTTTTTCTATTTATATTACAATAGATGAAGGCTGCTCAGAGTAAAAGAAAGACCTGTGCTGATCTGAGAGGAATGTGATGCACAACAAGCAAGGGACTGACCCTCTTAATGTCATGCTGCTATTGATGATGTGCTTAAGTACTGCTTCTTTCTTTATATGGATGTAGGCTGAGGCAGGGCAGCCAGGCCGTGTGACTCAGGGAACAAGTATGTAACTAAAAGCTCGCTGCACCGCTGTGGTCAGCATGACACCCGCCAGGAATTTCTTCTGGCAGCTCTAGCAGCTTGTGAAAGAAATACTGTGGAAAGTTTCTGTTCCTCAGCTTTTCCCCTCATCAGATCAGAAATTCCATTGCATAAATGTAACAGATTCATAGAGAGGTTTTTATAATAAAGTTGCTTTTCTTCTTGGTCTTTTCAGGAGTGCTGTATTCTAGTTTTTGTTAAAATTTTAATCAAGGATGAATTAATACAGTGTATAATGTTTTTTAGCTACAAGTTGTGTTAGAATTCCTCCTAGTTTAATTACATTTACATTAGGTAAAAACTTGGACATAGAAGCTGCTGTCCCCATTTTCAGACTACATTTACTCTTGTGGTGTTTAATAAAAGCCCTATAAATACAGAATTTAAAACAGCTTAAATTCTGTAGCCAGATCTGCGGAATCAGAGCTGCTTTGCTGAAACTTCTACATCACTTTCAGCTTGCTGCCTGCTTTTATTAATTGACAATTGCAAATGTAGAGACTAGAACAGAATGTAGTTATTTTCTGGCACTCTTCTCTCTGCACGTTCTGCTGTCTATGTGGCTCACACAGATCATCCAAGGGAACTTCTTGCATCATCATTGCCTAAATTGTGCAGCTAATACAATACCAGATGCTTATTGCTTTCAATACCTAGAGAAATGTGGAGAGTGGACATTCCAATAGAGTTCCAGTAAGCTGGATTTATGGATCATTTTAACTACACACATGGAATGGTGTGAACTTATCCACTAACTTTGAAATTTTGCCCTTAATTGAAACCATGTTAAAGTGAAACATTTCTTTAGAAAATCCAAAGCAGAACAAATTTTGATGGCAAATACAGAAAGAGAAGTACACTTGCCTAAAAATCAAATTTAATTGCTTGCCCTTCCTCTCTGTATGCAGCTGACAGGCTGTGGGTGGCGAATGAATCCATGCTGTAAGACAATGCCTTCCCTCAGACCCTGGGCTGCAGAGAGCCACCAGCTGACACCAGCCAGCCAGCTTCCTCTCCTGCCCTCTTCTCTCTCTGGTGGACTGTCAGTGGGTCACTCAAACTCACATCTTTCTTTGCTTCATGTGTTACTGATTCTTAGCTAATTTAGGGGGCAATTTCAAAGTTGTTCTGGGTGATCAAAGGCCCCTACTTTTTTGGAGATGTTTATTTCCCTTTGGTAGACTTGGCACCAAACTCCCCTGTACTTAATGAGGCAACTTGGACTCATTGGCCACTGAGAACTGATTTACTTTTGTGGTAAGACAATGTCCAAATCTGCAATGAATTTATACATGTGTCATACTTCATACAAACCTATAACGGAGATCAGTGCTCGTGGCTTATTATTAACTCCTGATAGGCACCATGCGTGATTGATTTTTTGGATCAGTTTAGGATGATGTCTGGGGTGTTTCCCATCACGTCCTCTGTTTAAGAGATACTCTGATAGTCTCTAAATCAGTTAAAAATCTTGATACTTGTGTTGCTAAGTTGATTTTTGAGATCAGTTTAGTAAGGCAGCTCACACACCTTACACAGCTTAATACATCAGACTGGATGTACCTCCAGGACTGAAATGGTTTAGAAATTATCTTTCTGACCATGACCATTGAGATAATTATATTATTTACTGAAAACTGATCATATAGAGTGCAAAATAACCAAAAGGGAAGGAGACTGTAGCTGATCAGAGTTTTCTTGAATACTTGGGAATTCAACATACAATTTTTTTAAGTCCCATAATTCATTTTTTGAATGGGGTATCTTATTGTTGCAGATATGAATTCAAATGCAAATCCTTGGTCCAGTTACCAAGGATTTCCACTGTGTGTATTACAGTTTGGAAGGCAGCATTGTGGTTACATTGGCAGTTTTGGACTCAACCCTAAAGCTCTTTTTCTTTCTCAGCTACTGCACTGCTGTTCTCATGACTTGAAAGAATCAGTTTGTCCAACAATAAGAATATATAATAATAATAATAATAATAATTATTATTATTATTATTATTATTATTATATGTCTTAGGACAAGTTAGACTTAATTTATACTGGTATGGTATTTGTGATCTTTTGATGGAAGGTAATGTGTTAATAAAACTTCACATCTTGTTGCAAACCTCTCCAAAATAGTCCTTCAGTCAAACCTGCTTGGTTTGCTTGTGTCCTTAAACAGAAAATAAAAACAAAACAGAAGACTGAAAATCAGTCCTGAAGTTTTTGTTAGCTTTGCCTTTTTGTTACTCCTAACCTGCATAATTAATGCACTGTTCAGCTGAGCATGGTTTCAACAGGGCACTGGGGAAGCATGATGCAGGTAAGAAGCAAGCTGAGGAGTAGAGACACCTTGGATACTACAATGACAGCCTGGTGCTCCACTGTTTATGGTAATAACAGTATGTGGTGTCTGGATAAGAACTGTTGTGTAGTAAAATTCTCCCTTTAACTGAGCATGAGTGACTGCTGCTTCCCTGCTATTAAGAACTTGCCTTTAGCAGTGTTAGACAATGAAAAACCAGAGTTTTTAGAGTTTAGGTCTGGTGATCCCTGAGCTTGAAGTCTGAGATTATCTCAGCAACATTTTGAACGCAACTAAGAGTGAAAATCAGTGCAGGGCAATTCCTGCCTGAGCTAAAATAGTAAGATAGAGATGAAGAAAGCAGTGTAGAGGTAGGTAAGCAGAGTTTCTGTGGCTTTTAGAACCATGTTTGTGCAGAGCCATATTTTGTTCAGCAACACATGCCTTTAATCAAAGTAAGCTGCATTGCCTTAGGTTGGGTTGGAGCTGGGAGATCTTTTGTGCCTCCAAATACCGTGTTCATCCTGACTATCACTTGTATGTGTCAGTGGCCTTGATCCCTTCTCACGCCTGTCAGTGAGTTCCTGTGCCCTGAGGCCAAGGCTTAACTCTGCCTGCCCTTGTGCAGAAAACAGGAGGGCTGTGACTACCCTAACTCGAGAAAACCTGCACCACGTCTGCAGCACTATTTTGATTACTTATTGCAGGATGATGACTTCTACTTTACATACTATGTGCCTACAGTGGTTGTAACCTATCAATTTTGCCCTTTTAAAATAATATTTTACATCTGCTAAGTCACCACATTAGACAGCAAGTAAAATATTGGACTGATAGCTGAACTAAGAAATGAGTAAAGAAATATAGACATGTAAATTTGACACAAAGAGGGTTGCTATAGTCCAAGCCACGAGAAATCAGAATATCACTGGACTGCATCTCATACTGCTGATGATATTTGTTAAAAGTTGCTGCTATTCAATAGCTGAGCAGATAGCTGCTATTTATTCTGAAAATGCAGATATCTTTGTTGGGTTCAGACATTGCAAAAGGTTAATGAGATATTATGTCACAAGTGGCCAGAAATTCTCTGAAATTTGCAAGCAGGAGGTTTGTAATGCAGTGTGACAAGCTGCTTTTGTTCTCCAGCTACATCAGCACTCCTAAAGGACAGTAGACTACAAGGAAGATCACTCTTGAATTTATAAAGTAAATTAGTTTTGGTGATGGCAAACCGATTTTTAATTTTTTTAATATCCACTCTGGATACACAAGGAATTTAGGAACAGAATTATTTCTTACTTCCATCTCTAATCTGTTGCTCTTCTACTCAGCACCCATTTTCAAATTTGCTGTGGGTTGATGTGCCTTTTACCTCTTAACATTTCTGTAAATGTTTATTCTGCATAGAAAACTGTATCTGCTTTGTATGGTTGATAGAACTTACAATTTTTAAATGGAGAATATAATTTTGTCTAGAGAAAAATATTTGGAACCTCAGAAACATTGGGATTTTTCTATTATTTCCAATTAAAAAGACAAGAGTTAGGTTGAGAACGAAGATTACTGAGCTGCCTTGATCTGTTGTCCCTACTCTACCATGAGTCAGATTTTTGTTTGCTGTAGCAGGTCAACTTTAAATTACAGCTAACATTCCATGAAGTTCCTGTGGAGCATGAGGAACAGAAAAAACCCTGCAAAAGATTAATTTATGGATTGCTTTCTGGTGCTTTTTGAACCTTGCAGCCTAAGGCATGACAGAAGTCACTAATTCTACTTGTGAGAGTGATGTCTCAGTTTCTGATTATTCAGGCCCTCATGTGCCACACCAGAGCTGCAGGGGTATGCTGCTCTCCAAAAATCTCATTTGGAGCATGAGAGTACATGTACCAGTCCCAGCTTAAGTAGAGCCTGGGAAGGGGCTTTGATATTTTCTCAAGAATTGATGTAAGGCTTTGGCTGCACTGCTGGGCGAGTTTTAGCTGCAGAAAAGCTCACCAGTGCCCACAGTTTAGGTGCCAGCTAAGGCAGCTCTGGGGGCTGTGTGCTGGCTGCAGGGGTGGCAGAAGGCAGGACACCTGTCCCCAGGGTGGGCTGCTCTGCCTCAGTGCCCATGGGGTGGGGCCCTGCATCTGCTCTGGCTTCACGGCTGGCAGGGGACGCCTGCAGCCTGGTTCAGGACTTCTGGTTTTGAGAGGCTGTGCTACAGAAAGGTTTTTATGCACGGCTATTTGGGCAGACCAAACACACAAAGTATTTGTATCTTTTACTCAAATTCTCTGAGCATCACCAGCTGCATTGACTGCTGTATTCAGTGAGTGAAAAGACTGCAATGGCAATTGAATATGGTAATTGGCCCTTGCAGCCGGGACTACTTTTCTGCTATAAGCATAACCACTATTCACATCTACCTTTTAGCATGACCACTTTTTGTGGTCATCTTTTTATTTTTTTCTAAAATGCAAAGCCACATTCCAGCTATTAGCTGTTATTAAATAACTTTGTTGTACAAGCTGTGTCAGTTGGGTCAAATTTGTCTCCTGTGTATACATATTGAACCTCCCAGTACTGCACACCACAGAGATCACAGGACTGTGAAATGGATATGCTAAAAACTATTTCAGCTGAGTAGATCAGAAAGAGTAATGTTATCTATAATATTTAATACAGAAAGATGCTTAAGTGATCTCAGTTAAATTTGCTGCTAGACAAACAGACCAGTGGAAAAAGTATGTACAGTAAAGCAATTAAAAACCAGAGTGTCACGATGTATCCCCTTAGGTACATTTTCCTAGGGGTATTTATGATACCCAAATCCTGAAGTGAGGAGTATATGAGGACAGAATGAAGAGATAATAAGAGATAGTGGAGGAGATACTATGTTGTTGAGTATAGGAACAGTATGAAGGTGCTACTATTGTAGGTTCACTCAGCCAGGACTAGAAGAGGACTAAAATGTTACTTCCATGATTCTCATGGGTAAGAGACAAAGTGGGCACTCAGGCAAGCAAATATGTATTTTATCTGCTAATTTCTGAATTTCTTAATTTAAAAAAGACTGTGTCTCCCCTGGATGCTTTAAACTCCAGTGCCTTGCCCTGCAAATAATTCTGGCTGGCTGTTGGCTTTGGGTCAGCTGCAGTTCACTCACAGTCCAACAGCTGGCCTAGCCCCCAGCAGTCAGCCTCTTGAAATGATTCTATAGATCCACCTTCCCACATTGCTCATGCTTCAACCGCAGTCATCTTCAAGGCCATGACGTTTCAGCATGGCAAAATGAACAAATTGTCTTTTCATTGTTTCCCTTGTAACCTGTAAAGAGGCTATTTGCTTGTCACAACTTTGCATCTATAGCACTTCCCTGTAAAGCTTTTGACCAGCAAGCACTCCATGGAATGTGCTAGTTGAAAAACATTTGAATATGGACTGCCATCCTGTAGAAATAGTCCAGATTCCAAAAATCATACAATTCCTAACTGGAAAAAAATAATGCAAAGCTGCTCCTTCTTGTCTTTTAAGGAAAAAAAAAGGAATTCCATGGGAATATCATTCACAAAAATGTTTCCAACAAGCTTCACTCCATCAACTTTCTTACTTATATTTCAAAAAAGGAAAAATTTATTTTTAAGTCAGCAACTGCCTGACCAGCAATGAAAGAGCATGCTGCCACCAATACTATGTCTTTAGTAAAATATTATAATAATGTATTTTAATAACTTTGTGAATTTGATAAGGATTTTAAATAATACTTATTCCTCTTGTAAGAGAAGAAACATTGATCACCTCTATTGCTAACAATGGCACAGTTGTTTTTCTACTTAGGAACACCCTACACTCTCCCAAGGAAATACTGCTTTCAGTTTAAGGAATGGTTTATTGCTTTCAAAGTTTTCAGATCATTTAAGAGATTACATTTTCAAAGATTCTCACTCTGGAGGAATGTCCCTTTGAGGATTTTCTCACAGGAAGAGGTGTCTGCTTTGAAGATTTTAATTTCTTGAAAAATAGTCACATTTCTGGGGTGTCCTCTTTGAAGACATTTTCTGTATCACTTAAAAGGTTTCCATTTTAAATATCTTTTGCCACCACGGACAGCATCCACTTGAAAATACTTTTCCTCTGTGATATTCTTTTTGATAATTTATACAATCTTGTAGGAGTCCGTAAAATAATCCTCATCAAAAAAGCCCAGGAACATAATGCTGTTCCTACATAAGGTGCAAAAGCATGTGGAAAAACTTAGGATAGGATGTTATGAGAGCACAGTTTTGTAAAAATTGTACAAAAATAATTCCATTTTCTAACATCAAAGGGAAAAGTGGAAAGGTGAGCTCATCTGTCACTTATATGGCCTTTTAAAAATTACTGTGAGACACATTTTACTCCTTTTAAATTATTTGAGTCAGAGTTCAAGTTCTGGTATTCTTGAAATCAATAGCAAAAGCCCCATTTCAGTCCAGCTGTGCAAAGAATGTTCTTTGAAATTGCTATGAGTTTTAGTTCTTTGTTTGAGAATGTATTGCTTTAATTTACTACTATATTATTGGAGATTTGGAATATTTTCCTTGCTGATGTTAATTTTTTTTTTTTATAAAAATGTTCTCTGTTACTTTTTGGTCACCACTTTAGTAATCATAATTATTGTATCTGCAAAACTAGGCAGCTTCAGAGCTTGTAAAAGACTGGATTCATTGTGTATATTACATAAAGTCTTCTGTCTGATGTTGGTTTATGGGTTAGATAGAGGGCAAGTCAAAATTCACCTTAATACACCCTTAAGTTTACATCTAAGCTTAGTTTGGGGCTATTTACTCAGGCTGTGACTGAAACCTCTGGCCTGTGCTTGCTTCTGTCTGCAGGACATAAACTGGGAAAAGCTCCTGGGCTGCAAATGAGCAGCTGGAGGAAGGAGGGTTGAGGTCTCAGAGGGTCTCCTCTGACAAAAATTAGTCTGCATCTCTCTAGATCTCTTCAGTCAAACCAGAAGAGTTTAGATCACCTGCAGAAGTGGATCTGCTTCATTTGGCAGATGAACAGAGGAAAGTTCCCCCCACCAAAGCAAGTTTATGGGATGAGGGGTTAATATTTGCCACCGCTCAGACACCGGTCACCACATACTTATTGGGACAGACTGAGATCCCGTTTGCACAAAGCAACAGATAGCCAGGGCATCACTGGACTAAATGCTTCAGCTCTGTTAAGTTACTCATACCCATTGATATGTGTATCAATAGCCAAAATTTAGGTAGCTTCACTTCAGAGCAAAAGTAAAAATCATTTTGAAGTCCCAAAATTTGTTTTTTGTCTGATCCTCAAATGGAGAACTTTTGTTATGTGAATACTGATTGGCAAAAACTATTGTAGTAATGAAGAACTTACTAAGAACTAAAGCCAGGATTTTTTTTGATTATGGGTGTTTCATGTAACTCACTTATGAAAATAAGCATTCAATATTGATTTTGAAAATACAATGCTTAGAGATTTTTTCTTGGGTTGTGTGACCGCTTGGCAGGTGGGACAGCCCTGCTGTGTGCAATGTGAAGATCTAGGCTGGTAAAAGCAGCACCATGAAGGGAACGGTCCTCATCAGAACTGGCTAGCCACACTGCAGTCAGGGAAAAGCTAAGTTTCATTGCCCATTGACTAATTACTTTACTAATGTACTTGGAGAACAGTCATAGTTTTGGTGTTGGAATATTTCATCTGTGTCTTGTAGAGGGCCAGGCCAGCACTTGGACAGCTGCTTGTGACAATAGAAAGTTTGTTACATTGTTTTAGATCGAGAAGCAGAGAAGTTTTACCCTTTGTTTTATAACATCAACAATCTCTTTTTCATTTAAAAAAAAAAAGAAAAAAAAGAAGAAAAAGATTCATTTTACTTCTTCCCCCTGACAGAAAACAGCTGCAGCCATGGCCATACATGACCCACAACATGATCTTTACTCCACCACCTCTGCAAGACAAAACCAAGGAAGCCCTATGGAATGAAAGACGTTTGCAATCACCGCTGGCATACATTGTTTGTAATAAAAAGTAAAACTGATCTCCAGTCCTGAAGGAAGTAAATGTACATGTTTTTAATCACAGTGATAGAAAAAGGTGAATTTGCTGTGGAAAAGAAATTTCCAGGTGGATATACTAGAAGCAAGAGAGGGAGAGTGGGCAGCCAGATAATCTGGTTGTCATGATCAGACCTTTGGACCCATATGAATGTTCAGTTAAGTACAGGATAAGCTATGTCACATGTTTCAGTGTTTGAAATGGTAAAGAGCAGCAACACTCCCAGCCTGCCCAAGAAAAGCTGTCTTTCTAGCAAGGATGCTAGAAATAAAATGCTGGAAAGCAGCCTATGGGATTCAGGCCAGCAAGACAAGTTCTGACCTGGACTTGAAAAACAGACATTTATTTAGGGCACTGTGCTTGTAAGAGCTACACAATAGCTTCAAAACTTAGTTTAAGAAAACAAAGTAAATCAACACAGACTGCTGGGAAGAAATGTTGATTAAGGACATTGTTTACAGGAGCACAAAAGATGAATAGCTACTAATAAATGTTGGGACTTCGCTCAAAGGCATCTGGGGAATTTATGAAGATGATAAGGACTGGCTTAAGATAGAATAATGTGGTTTAATATAACAAAGGGTGGTGAACCAAATGATCAACTTTTCCCATAACATCCTGAGGATCTGTTGTTCTAAGCAACACCATTTAATGACACTACCATTAACAATCTGGGGAAACTGGAGGACAAGGCTGTTTGGAAATAAGGACAAATGAAGAGTTGTTACTGTGTGCCTTTAACAGCAAGAAGCATCATATTCTTTGAAGGAGTCACTGAATTTTAGCATAGTCTGATTGAAACAACATGCTAACATTTTCTCAAAAAACCCAAATTTGTTGAAATTCTCTGCCCCAAGCTCTTGAGAGAAGCTAAACTGACACAAGATTAACAGGTACATTCTTTGATATATTAATGAATTATTAACTATTATTTATTAATACTAGATTAATAAAAGATATTAAATGAAGGACAAGAAAAATGCTCTATTTTATGACAGTACAGGGAGGTCATTGGTAGTGTACCAAACGGACCTGTGTTGTTCAGCATATTCTTAAATGATCTGGAAAAAAGAGTGATTATCGAGGCAACCAGGTTTGCTGATGATGCTGAATTATTCATGGTAATAAAAACAAAAGCTGACCATGAAGAATTGTGGAAAGCTCTCATGATACTGTGTGACTGAATGATAAAATGGAAAGTTAAATTCTGTGCTGAATAATAGAAGTAATACATGTGAGAGAAAACAAGCCCAATTATACATGCAAAATCCTGAAGTCTAAGTAAATGGCTTTCACGCAGCAGAGTGCTTGAGTTGTGAGGGCTTCTGTGAAAACACCAGCTCAAGGCTCAGTAGGATTCAAACATGAAAATGAGGTTGGTATTATAAGAAAGAAAAATAATATAAAGCCAGAAAGAATTTATTATGCATCTATATAAAGCCATTGAGTGTGCAACTTGAATAATGAGAACTATTATGGTCTTCTAGAATAGGATTATGAAAAGCATAAAAAACCCAAACCAAATCATTGAAAAGAGGGAATGACTTAAATAGAGGAAACATGAGATTTACTAGAACTCCTGCAAGAGAACTGAAGAAAGTATGATGGAGATATATGTATTCAAGGACAGCAAGTATAGGTGCACAGAAAATTTATCCATCTATTTTTTAAAATAAAAAAAACTAGTGGACATCAAAGGAAATTATCAAGCAGTGGGCTTGACACAACCAAAAGAAAATACTTTTCAGACAGTGATTTCCTAAGTCACAAGACCTGCCCTAGAATGCTGCAGATGTCAAAAACTGCTTTGGCAAATTCTTGGACGAGCTGTTCTCTGAGAGTGCGGATGCTGTTTTATCCCCAGCAACTCCAGAGCCTCAATCTGGGACAATGTACAGCAGAAAATATCTTTGTGTGCTTTCTAATTCCTACAATCTTCCATGAAGCAAACGTTATTAACTACCCATACTGCTACTGAACTGCACAAATGGTTATTTATTAGCTGTTCTTGAAATAAAATGGAAACAACTAATCAAAGTGAAACATCTAATTGTATCAATGATCAAAGAAAAATATTTTGGAAAACAAAATATTGCTTCAGCAGTAAGATTACTGTGATTTCAAGAGCATGGAACTTTCGAACAGCTGCTAATATTATCTGCACTTAAATTTTAGTTAGAATAAAATGGATAGAGGATTTAAGCCCATGCGCTTTGTAATGTAACAACTGAATATGGAGGGCTTTGCTCGAGGTATTTTACTTAACGGTTGTCTCTTATTGGACATTTCAGCTGCCTTCTGAAAAATCTGATGCAGGACTTCAGCAGAAAGTTGACAGTTCCTAAGGACAAGAGGATGTTTTTTGGCAACAATTTTTTTTCTGACTTTCTGAAACATGAGAAAGATAAAGCAAAACCACACTCTAGCAACAGAGTAAATAGATGACTAGATAAACAGATGATGCTATCACAATGTTCCAAATAGGGCAGATGTTTCACAAGGCATTCCAAAGTGAACTAAAAATGATCTAATAGTATAAAAAGGCAAAACTACATGAACAGGAAAGTGGGATACCACACGGCATGAACAGCTGATCAAGAGGGTGCCACGGCATTTTATTAGAAATGCACTGGATGCTTGTACCCTTTTTATCCCTTCTAAAATCAAATGCTCTAGGTAAAATCCTGAATGATGCTCACGTTTATTGATGCTTTGTGGGGGAGCAGAGTTTTGCTGTATAAAGTCACATTATTATATAAACCAGATTTGCAGACTCAGTTCCAGTGTCTTTTCTGCTATATTCAACAGGTACTCCTCAGCCTGCTTTATATGGAAGAGCTTCTAACACAGAGGATAAACTGAATGAGTATTAGCTCACTTACTTAGATAGACTTTGGTAGGTATCATGAAAGAAGGAGAAAAAATAAATATTGCAGAAGAGAAAAACAGGTTTGAGGATGGCATTACTAAAAAGGCAAAGAAGGTAAGCAAATTAGGCAGTTAGAGAAATGAGATGGAAATAAAATTTTCTACTAATTGCTAAGAAGTGGAAGGATTAGTACTTCTACCAATATAAAAATGCATAACATTTATTTAGATTTATAAGAGGGGGAAAAGGCAAAAAAAATTCTCAGTACAATGTGGCAACAAACAGGACTGAAGGCAATGAAAAATGAGAGAAACCAACTAATAACCCAACCTCCAAAGCCTACTAACTATGCCAGAATATACAGGGATTATACAGAGAGAGAGTAAATATATAAACATGCCCTGCATTTATGGAGATTTTTGTAAGCACTTCTGTCTCTGATGTCTTCAATGTTACTTTCAATCATGATCATAGTACTTTATCTAGTAAAGAATGCTTCAACCCCACAGACTAAAAAAAAACCAAACAAAACATAGCAATGTAGAAGGTAAAACCCTTAAAGCATAGCATTTGGTATGATGAGCTTTATATACAAACTAAGCAAATCAAATATTTAAGGGGGATTTTTAAAGAAAGTGAATAATAAGTAATTTAGTCTAGTGGTCAGTGATGGGTACTGAAGACAATTTCTAAAAGTGGAAATAGTTGCAGGTATCCAAGTGATAATGGCATTTAGGAGAAGAATTATCAGTAAACTGCTTCAGAGATTCAGAGTGACTTTTCCAGAACAGAACAACAAAAAATTGCAGATTAGAATGAGAATTTGTACACAGTCCTAATGGTTAATCCAGTTACTGAGCTACTGATGGTGCCAGTCAGAGGACAAGGATAGTGAAGTATTAAAGCATACAGAAAATTTTCTAGTTATGGACGTATGTATAGTATTATCATTTTTTGGTTCCTAAGTTCTTGATCAGTCTTCATTGCCACAGTTTTGATGACAGACTCCAAGGAATTTACACTAACCTGAAAAAGTTCAATAAAGTAATGGGCTACCTGCTCTAACCGTATTTTTGCTAGATCAAAATAGAGAAACTACAGAAAACATTTTGAGTACTTTTAAACATTCTTCTGAAATTGGGATATTTTGGACACAATCCCAAATTTTCTTTCACGGGTACGAAATCTTTGATTTTTGTTTGAATGCAGTCCGTTTTCTCATGCACAACTGAGTCTTCTAGAAAATCTTGTATCAAACATTTGAAGATTTGTGATGAAATACTGAGATCTAGCAAAAAATGAGGTAATACGTATTTCGTAATAGCCACGTATTTTGTACCCTGACATGACAGTTTACAGAGAACCACGGAGACTGATTTCCGTGAAGAACCAACCCAGTTCACTGTAGCAGTTCCTTTGTACGTTCCTCTTCATTATTTTCATGTAATGTTAATGATGAGTTATATAGTCAACAAGTTATTTTCTGGCAAATGACTACGTAGCCGAGGCCAGCGAGCGATGGGGACGCGGCTCCTCGTCGGGGCTGGACCCGCGGGGAGGGCGGGGTGCGCAGGGGGACCCGGGTTCCCCTGAACGTTTTCCCGGAGGAGAAGGGCCGGGCTCTCGGCGCTGGGACCAAGTGCGGAAACTCTCTGCAGTCATCAAGTGGAGTCCGGCGGCTCAGCCAGGGCGGCAGGGAATGCCCAAGGGCTGAGGAGCCCCCGCCGTCTCCAGCTACTTCCGCGCTGTCCTGTGGCTGCCCCCCGCGCACTCCCGAACCAGCTCTGGGGCAGATGGGGCAGAGGGGGCAGGGGTGGCAGCGGGTGCAGGAGGGGCAGGCCAGGGACCGCGGCAGGGATGGCGCCACAACCAGCGCCGCTCCCGCCTCCCGCCCCAGGCGGGGCAGGCTCGCACCGCCTCAAGGGCCGGCTCAGGCCGGGCAGCTGAGGGCAAGAGCTTCACTGGAGCGCACGGCGCCTGCGCGTTCGGCCGGCGCCTGCGCGGTAGCGGAGGGGGACGCGGAGCGGAGCCCGGCACTCGGCAACGCTCGGAGGTTTCCGTGCAGGCCAGGCCGCCATTTTCTCTCAGCCTCCCCGTGCGCGGCTCCTGTCGCGCTCTGTCCTGCTCAGCGATGGACGGGTGAGTGGGCACCGGGGCGCTGGGAGCGAGCGCACTGCCGCGCTGTGTGCTGCCGGTCGGTGGTGGGACCCGTCCCGGTGCCGGGCGCTCGCTGGCTGTCGCCGGGCGTCTCGGAGGGTGTGGGGAGCGCTGAGCTTCCCGCCGCGGGACAGCTGAAGCCTGAGGCCTCACACAGGCTGCGAGCGGGGCAGGAGGGGGCTCAGTCTCTCCGTAACGCGGGCCCCTCTGTAGGGTCTCCTGTTCACATTGCCGAGGGCCTTGGGCCGTCCCCTGCTTAAATGTAGTGCGCTAGACGCCGCGTCTCGATGTAAAGGAGCGCGATCTACTCTTATCCTTGCCCCCCAGAGCCTCCCGCTCCTTCTATCTCCCCTGCCTTTGGCATCTCTCCTCTGGCCAGGAGGTGAGGAAGGGCGCGCTGTTGGGCTCGCGTTTGTTTTGGAGCTGGCTGGAGGGGAGGAGCGATGCCAGCAGGAGCCAGATGTCGAGCTCTTTTGTTTTCAGAAACTGCCTAATAAGCCCTTCGGCTTCCCCCCCTCCCCAGGTGGAAAGATGCCTTTGTACATGAAGTGGACTAGCTGTAAAAACCAAAGAAGGGAAGGTTGGAAGGAGTCGGCCAGTAAGCGCTGGGATGGGCAGGCACTAAATGTCAGGCCTGCTTTTTGTTGAACCTGGAAAATGGGGCTGCTGGCTGAAGCCTTCGTCAGTGTAAATACAACAGTTTTCAGCTTGCAGATCTCCTGTTGGGTTGTTTACTCTGTTTAAAACAGAGAAGCCATCTCTTTGGCTTCTTGATATGCTTTAAGCATATAACTTTTTAACTGAGAGTTCCAAAGGCTTTTTATGGTTGTGATTGTAATGATAAGAGTTACAAATCCTGTCTGAGAACTACTGTCATTAATGAGTACTACCCTATGGAATGCTCTCCCATATTCTTGTGTGTGTATGTGGACTAAGGTTTCTTTTAGGATTCTGGTGTACACTGTGAGTGATGATGTTACAACCTCTAAGGAAAATATGTACCTTGACATACCTGTTGCAGTGCTTTTCATAGGTGTACCTCATTAAATTTCATATAGATGTAGCTGCCAATGCATTGGGGGGGGTTGCTAAGCTAATTAAAAAAAAACATATAGTACTTTCTACTGTTCAAAGAGTAGGTCAAACAAAGGTTCAACTATGTTGCTGAACTAGCTGTTTAATTAGTAGAGTGTGTGAGAAGTTTTTTACTTTTTTTTAAACTACTCTCTTTCCACCTTGTAATCTTGTATAGTACAGAAACTTGAGTTCCCTAAATAAATTTCCTGTCAGTGCAGCATTGTAGTAACATTTACTTGAAACTTTTTACTCTTTGGAAAGGCCTATAAGCTATGAGAGCTCAGTGGCTTTTTAGAGTTTCTTTTGTATTTCAGACTTATGTGTTCTTTGAACATAGTTTCTTGCTCAGGGAAGTTGTTGCCTGTTTGTTTCCTCATTATTTTGTCATTGCAATACATTGAAAATCTGGGTTTATGAGGATAAATTGGTTGACTTATGTTCTTGTGTTTTTTTCTTTTTTTACAGCATTGTCACTGATGTTGCAGTTGGTGTGAAGGTAGGATGTACACTTAACAAATAAGGGGGTAGAGTGCTGATTAAAAATTAACTACTTTGAGCATCAGTAATTGCATGTTGGAAGAGTTTAACTGGTCATTGTGGGCTAATATCTATTCAGCCATATATGCTTTATTCAACAAAAATCCCTGAAGGTAAATTGGAACCTTTACGCAAAATACTTTTCTAGGCCCTGAACTGTAAACAATGGTTCTGGATTAATGTAGTGGTGTCAGCTTCCTACTTTAAAACTTGATTTATCATACTTTTTTCGAAACAATGCTCCCCTATTGTTGCATGGGGCATGTAAAAATCATTCTTTCTTCTGTTTCTCTGCCTCCTTTTTTCAAAGCAGTTCCCACAGAAGTTAGAGAAGAAGTGACTGTCTGGAATAGGACAAAAAATGGGGGCTAGAATTTGTTATGTAGACACAGAAATGGGTGTTTGCTTTGCTGTACTTCTTATGTCTCAAGATTAGTTAAGAATTTAGCATATTTTTATAACAAGGAAAGGGCTTCCAAATAGCTGTTAATTTACTATTTATTTTGCTTTTTTTTATTCAAATCTGTCACAGGAATTAGCTCAGTACACCATAGTAGCAGGGTGACAAATAATGTTGATGCAAAGGGATAATGAGATAGGAGAACTTTAATGAATGCATCAGAGCAATTCTATTTCAGTGGTAGAAAGAGAAGTTTTCTAGTGGGTACAGTTAACTCTTCACATTTTTTCAGGGACTTCATAGCTTTTGCTACATACCTGCCTTTTCACCTGAAGCTAATCAGTGTTAACTGCTTGCTAAGCCCAGCTTTGTCTACTAAGGCCCAGTTGCTCAGATTTAGTATTGGTTCTGCTGGGTTTGGACTAGTTCTTATGTAATACAGCCAGCCTGTGCATACAGCAGCTGTTCTGTCAGATGTACCTGTATAATGTTTCTGGGTAAGCTTGCTTCTAGGAAGAGCTGTGAGAAGTCAGTTACATAGATTCTGGACCCATCCAGCTCCATATGTTCATACAGTATTGGAGACAAGCTTCAAATAATTTTCTGAATCGTGAGTAAAGTGTAGTTATTAAGGTACTTCTGTGGGAGCTAATTACAATAGAAATACAAATTGACACAATTATTTCTCTTTTGCCTGGGAGGACAAAGTGTTAACTCATTAAAACAGCTTCAGGACAAAAAAATATAAAATCATAAATTACCCTTAGTAGTTTTTCTTCTTTCTAGTGAAGAAGTAGTTTCAGGTAGACCATGTATTACTTAGATCATAAATTCTGACATGACTTACTTCAGGATAAATAAATGGATTCAGGATCCCTTTCACTCTTTACTGTAAGCAGCTTCAATCTGTGAGAACTTGAGTCTTAGGAAATAAGTGGGTAGTGCAGTTTTGGAACCAAATTTTAAGATAATCACCAGACCATGAAATAAAGATGCTTCAGATGATGTAACTGCTTTCTTCTGTTGATTGTAGAAGGTATATTATGAATATAAGAAAGAAGACAAGATAGGTGTATTGGAGGCAGTGATTAAAAAATACAAGGAAAGGCTCAGAAGTATCAAAAAGTTGTGCTCTTTGCTTGTAAAAATGGACTTGCTGCCTGTTTTTTAAAAGAAAATAGTGTGCGTGGAAGTAGTGCAAATAAATAAATATGATGGTGTCCTGAAGAAAGCTTCTTTATCCCAAGATACTGGTAAGAATGAAAAATTAGATTTCTGTCTATCTGAGATATACAGTGTGCACAGCGATGTAATGCCAGCTGCACTCCTGTTTTTTGGAAAGACATGTGAAGCATTTGTCCTTATGGTGACTGTTCATTGCTCCTGATGGACTGATGTTTTAAAGTTGAGGAATGCTTTGCCTGTCAGGTGGGATCAGTCATTTGGCCTTCCTTTGGAAGTTTTCCTTTTCATGGGGTGCTGTGGGAATGTGTAAGGAGTATGTTTTGAATCCAAGGAGTTGCATTAGCAGTTTTAATGCTCTTCCAACACTGCTTTTGTTGTGACTGGATAGTGGATGTGGGCAGGGATTTACCTATGAGAAGTCACCTTATCCAGGATATTTTTTGTACCTGATGCTTTCTGAGATTTTTTGCTTAGAGTGTATATGCTGATCACCTGCAAAACATGCTTGTGATATATTCAATTATCCTTGGAGAAATGGGATGGTGACATATGACTCTTCTGTTTGGAAAACTTGCTTTATTTTATCATCATCAGTCATGTCAATATAAATTTAAGGGTTTGTTGTCTGCCTGGTTATCTTAAACAGAAAAAAGAGCATGTTATATTTTTAAACCCATTCATAAAAGAGTAAGAAAAGTTAATTACTTTGGTTTGGGTATTGTCTGTCAATTAAAGGAGAACTTTTTAGGTTTGGGGACTGCATGTGGTCAAGGCAAGTATAAAGTAAAAGGAATGTTTCCTTATAATGCTTTACTAAAAGTTTTAGAATCAGAGTTACCTACAAGTTAGGGATAAATTTTAAACTATTACCGTTTATTTGTATTGTATACTTGATTTCATTTAAAACATTTTTGTTCATCTGATGTTCAGTTTTCATTTGATTTACATGTTGAATCACCAGAAATTAACACCAGAAAGCAATATAAAAGTTAAAATGGAGGTGGAAAGAATGATGAATACAACTTGAAAACTTGGTTTACAAAGAGTAATGTGGGGATTTGTACAACTCAAATTATTCAGTGGGAATATGCTTCCTAGCTCAAATCTGTCAGAGAAGCAGCATGCATTAATTTCTTAAAGCATTAGAACATGTCACAACCCAGTCATTTTGTAAGTATAAATGAAATAACTCGTATTTGATTTGGTCTGTAATGTCTTGTTTTGCTTACCTAGAATTCATGGAGGCAGGGAAATGTCACTGCACGCAGGTCACCCCTTACATTATATGTTGCTAAAGTATAATGCTAAAAGGAATGAGCTTTAGCTCTCTGTCTGCTGCTGATTTGTGAACTTGCATTGTATATAAGCAGTTTGTGCAAAGTATACTTGAATAAGGGGGAGTTAAGGATTCCAGTAATGGTAATATTTACATAGCTCATAAATTTAAAAAAAAATTCAGTTCCTTGGAGAAATTCTATACATTTTATAGATTTCTTTGTGCGTAGTTTCAAAAAATTATCATATTATATAAAATGTTCTCATTTTCTCTTTAAAAAAGTACACTGAAGTTCTTCTGTTCTTACTACATCAGGTCCTTAGTTATATAGTTTAAACTATATAACCAGTCCTCTCTGGTTATATAGTTTAGAGCATCAGCATCTAATAACTGTACTTTGAATTGCTCTCTTGTGTTCTCTTTACATTACAGTGCTTTAATATTGATAACTGATTTTGCACTTGGAGCCTTTTTCAGCTGTTGGATGTGTGAATTCTATAATGTATGCTTCCTCTGGAGTAATTAAAAGGATCTTTGGAAGGATATAAAACATGGTAAAAGGAATATATGTCACACAGGTGTAGGGAATAACTCAGGTGAACTTTGGGTGCATGTTGAGAGTGATCTCTCTGACTGTGTTGAATTCAATCTAATGGATGATCTTTGCCCTGTGGATGGGATGGGTAGCTGTGCAGCAAATGGGGCTTGAACAGTTGAATGACTCATTTTGTGTATGTGCATTTTGTGTTTCACAGTGGATGAGGTGTTCTTCTATCTGACAGGAGAGAAGAACCAGTCATTTCTTCCTGGGTGCATTATTTGGGAAATTTTTGACCTTCTTGACAGTGTTTTGGATACTGGCCACAAACCAAGCTTAGCTGCCAAGCATGGACAGTCCCAGTTACAGCTAGGAGGCAATACTCGTTCCTGTAAAGAGAGTTTAGTAGTGTTGAAAGATGTGGGGATGGCCTTTGTCTGCCCAAAGTCAGGGCTTTGGCATTTGCAGTGCACTTCAGAGTGAATTGGTGGTGCATATTTAGTTGGTTATGTTTGGCATAGGTAAAAGATGCTAAGAAACACTGGCTTAGTACTCTGTAAGTTTTCCAAACAGGAAAGTATCACTTAGTTTGACTTTTTCCTGGTCGCTGAAATGTAGGAAACATGGAGGAATACAGTAGTATGGGGGGAGGACAGTAGCTAAAAACAGAGAGACAGGAACTGATGGAGAAAGGGGACATCTGGAAGTACTCTTGAAGCATTATCCACTTTGGTTTTTTAACTCGTGTTCTGAGTAGTCTTCTCTTACAAAGTTATACTCTGAACCTTTTTTGCTAGTAATAACTGGGAAGTTTTTCTTGGTGGAGACAAGTAGATGCCATAGATGTGCTGTGACTTTGTTTCATCTGTACAGTTCATAATGAAAATAGGGTTGAAAGTCGGAGTCTAGTGAGTTGTGAGTAGATAAATTTTCCCACTTACAAAATTTACTCTAAACTTACTTCACAAGCCTGTTCCTTTCAGTTTTTTAGTTTCTTAGATATTTTGCCTTCACTGTTGTAATTTTAAAAAGAAGGGAGTGGTAGGATAAAAAATGTATTTATTCATACAGATAAATCCCATGCGATGGTCTGTTGAATTTAAAATGTTAGAATTAGAGTTTTGGGCTAACCTTGTATGTCTAATGTAATTGCTAGTAGATTTGACAAAGACACTGTGATATGATAAAAATGGGTTATTTGTGAATTAGATGTGTTGTAATATTTTTTAATGTTTTAAACTTTTGTATTATTGTATTCAATAATACTTGGTTGTGCTGGTAGCACAAAAAAGATGTATGGAACATTATAGCAGTGAAGTAAGGCTGAAGTCTGATCATGTTCAAAAGTTTAGAAGTGGCATCTGGGTTTGTCTTTCCAGCAGTGGTATGGGGAACATGTCCGTAGTGACAAAAAATAACTTCCTACAATGAAAGATATCTGTTAACAGTAAAGATATCTGATAACAGTAACTTCTATAAATTGACCCTGTTTGAAATGGCTTTCATATTTATTCTCAGAACACCTGATTCCTGTACTTTTTTCTTTGTGCTTTTGAGGGGTTTTTTGTAATGCTTATTCTGCTGCTGTAATATATATGAAAAAGTAAGGAAAACTGAAAATGGAAAGAAAGGAAGCATGCTGAAACTTAATTTGTTCTCTGTAGTAAGTATGCAGCAATATACAGAAGCTTTAGTATACTTGATAATTTTTGATGTCTTTAACTAATTTGAAATCACATAGTTTTCATTTGTAGCAGAACACTTAGGTTTGCATCTTTGTTGAGGTGCTATACAAAGTGAAATGCAATCCCCTGCACCATCTCTGAAAACATGTACTAATACCAGTATGGAATTCCTTTCCCATTTCCTAGAGCTTCTGGCCATGTTTTCACAAGCAGATCAAGCTGCATTTTTCTGTCACTGTAATACTTGTGCAAAAGATGTTTAGGTTGCCAGTTCACAGACCGTACTTGGGAACTTAAGGATAAAGTTAAGCTGGCACAACAGTGAGCTACATCTTTTTACTCAGATTTGTACCAGTGTGTGGTTGCATGAGTGATTGTAACAATACAGAATTAGGAGGACAGAGTAGGAACAAGTTTCTGGGATCAGGGAGGAGGAATTGGGATTTTTGCTTTTGATGGTAGTTGATTCAAATGAGGTTGTGATTTCACAAGCTGTTAATGGGACTGTGATGTTAGATTTAGGGGTTTGGGTGTTTTTTACAGATGCAATTACATGTAGCATGTTTAGCTTTCCATAAAATCAGTTTTTCCGTGAATGCGTTAAACAAGTATTGAATTATAGACAAAATAGTATTAACACTTTTAATTTATTAGTGGAAAATAGAAGACAATTGAGTAGAAAATACCTTCCATGTGGATCACATTTTTAGGTGTAGAAAATGCTACTGAAGTGCCAAATCTGTACATCCAGGTGCCATGGTTGTTTGTCTTGAAGGCAAAGGATGCATCCTGGTGGTAGCTCTAGTGAGTTGTTCTCACCTATTCTGATTTACTACAATCTGTACAATAATGTACAGCTCTTTGAGAGTAGTTCTTTCTTGGTAAACGTGGAATTGAAAGTCTGAAATGCTGGAATACATTTTTTTGTTGGTGTAATTCTCTTGGATGTTTGAAGCATTGACTTATATTAGAAGAGATTCTTGCCTGCAGTCTTTCATTACAATTGAAAGTTTGGAAGTTTCCGAATGAGGCTGTGTGACATGATGTAAGTTAAGATTTAATTCTTTACCCTTTGGCTTTTTGGTCTTGATCTTCTGGTGCTTTGAGAAATCTGTTTCTTTTCAACATTGTGTTTTGGAAACCTGGAGATTTTTCAGGATATTGAGTTTTGTCTCCTGTCAGTCTTAGACTTCAAATTCCCTTGATTGCCCTCTCTCCATTTCTGCAAAATTTGTGGTTTTATTAGTGTTTTATTAATTTTCTCCTAGCTCCTTTCTTATTGAAAAATTGAGAGTGTTACAATAACATAGTTGTTAGAATGCATAAACAATACATGCTTGGCTGAGGAGAATATGAAATAAATTGAAGGAAGGTAAAAAATAACATGCAGAGAGAGAGTAAGTATGTAAAGGCGATCACTGTATACAGTTAATACTGAATGAAAAGCAGGTGATGGTATAAGTGATTTATTAAGCACCCATGGATTTCACAACCTTAAATGATTTCATGCCGATATAGTTAAATGGTGTATTCTTTAAAATGGTTCAAGTAGGTGTACTCCATGCATGTAAGGTTCTGGTGAAGTAATAGCAAGCATATAGTTAAACTGTATGCTTTGTAAAATACTTAGGATCCTGCATGAAGTTGCTTTTGAATATATGGACTTGGCTTGTCCTGTCCTGAATGGGTTTTCTGTGATCCTGTACATATGAGAGGTGTACACATTCCTTAGGGTAGTTTGGATTATGTATTTTGATAGTTGTGTGTGTAATCAGAGCATAAGGAAGATCAAGTGTTTTTTCTTCATGAAACGTTATCTGAGGGTATATTTATGTAGTGTTTCGTATAAAAATTAATTAAATTAAAAATGAAGCATCCTTTGAATTCTAATCCATCACATGTAAACTAAACAAAGTTTTATAAATACTGGGTTTGGGGTTTAAAGTTTGTTGTTGTGTTGTTTCAAACATCCAGTTGCCAAAGTCACTTCAGCTATTGAAGCAATGTGTTTATAATGTGTAATTGTTAGAGGAGAATGTTTTGATATCTAGGCTGAAACTCAAGTGGTTATTACTCTCCCATACTATCAGGTTTCTGGCTCTTTCTTTTAAATTGTCCCCAGATGTTGTTAGAAATAGTGTTTTACAATGCTGTTGGATTTCCTTAAATGACGAGATCTGTCTCCTGGCTTGTCATTCCCCTTGGGAAATTCATGCCTGTAGGCTGAGAATGACTGTGGTAAATGTGCAGTGCAGCTGAAGTTCTCTTACTTACCTTTCATTTGGGGGGAAGGGAGGAGAGAGGGAAATGGGAAGGGCACAGGCATCCTGTTTTTGAGAGAGGTTTGTCACACCAATAAATATAAATACCACACATGAAAGTATTTGTAAAGAATGTATTTTTCAGTATCTTGGAGTGTTGTCTTTGTATTTTGTAGTGGGAGTTTAAGAATTTTTTTTAGATGATACTGTTGACTTTTTAACCAAAGTTAACTGTTTCTAGGAGTTACCTATTTATGGTTTCTAGGAGTATTGTAGTGCTTCTACACATGCTTCTAAAGGCCTCTCTGTAATACACTGTTTGTTTAGGTTTAGTCATAACTTCTGATCACAGTCTCCATAGCCCTGAATTATTGGGAAAAAAGATGATGTGTCTTTGATGTAAACAGTTATCAAAAATATTTTGATGCATGAAAGACTAAACCCTTGGGTGTAAGAGAATCCAGGGAATGTGTGAAGTATTTAAAGCATGATCTGGAATGTGAAGAAAATGATAGGCAAAGACTTCTAAATAGTCTATTTTTGATTAGCCTGGAAGCAGAGTATGACTGTAATGACTTCCTGAAATTGCATAGCTACACAATATAACCTGTGATAGCATGAAGCTTTATAGTAATCTTTTATGGGGGGGAAAATCTGAAATTCTGCTATGTAAATTCAGCTTGTATAGTGGGGGATTTGGAGTTAGCAGTAACTTAAAGCAAGGACCTGGGACATTCATTCCCATTCATTCATTCCCTGAGCTAGGGGCTGCTTCTTTTGTTTAATTTATTTTGTAAATTGTAGAAGTGGCAGTGTATGAAGTAAGTATTCATTTAAGGAAATTAGCTAAAATATCAAAATGGTGTTTTTACAGTATGTAAAATAATTTTTATAGATATAATTTTGAATTTTCACTTAAATATGCACTAAAAGTCTGACTTGGTATATTTTTTGTCTTTTTTGACAAAAATGTCAGGTCCTACATGTCAGTTTTACATAAATCCATTGATTGAAGCTATGCAGTAAACATGGTGTTTTCCCACCATGCATGGAAATGCTGTCATGGGGGTGGTAACATTGGCTTCAGTGAAAGGGCAATATTGACTCTGTGACAAATTCAGGGTTCATTCACTGCACTATGATAGCTTGGCAATTCCCTTGTTTGTTTTGTGTACTCCTGTTTTAGTAGATGCTGGTTCCATAAAAAAATGGTCTAGATAGCTCTGATCTGTGCAGCTAGTTGTTAGTTTCTGTGGAAGATTAATGTAGATTAATCTCTATGACATTGGTAGGAATAGAAATACAGTATCAAAAACTTGTGCTGTTGAGGACTAGATGTCAGAAGATGACCTATTAATAGTATAATAGCAGTTTGTACTTACTTTGTTCTTAATAATCTCTTTGCCTCATGCTAAAATGGATATTCAATTAGTCTCTATTGTGTTGCTATAACAGAAACTTTCCTTTGCAGTTTATGGTGAAATATAATCATTGTTGTGTTTTTTTATTTGTTACTTTAACTTAGATGTAAATGTTTTTGCTATCTCTGGTATTTATGATCTTCAGTATTGTTATATAACCTAAACTTGCTTTGATTCTTTAGAACATAGTGGTTTGCCCAGATAGGGAAAAGAGTTAAGTGATTGTTGCTCTTGGATCTTCCTTCCTTGAGTCTGATTCTCTGAGCTCTTCAAAGATCTGAGTTTGGTTTCTTTTAGCTCTGAAACATTCAATACAATTGCATAATTTAGTTTACTGGCAGACTTCTGTGCTTCAGACTAATTAAATATTTGAGATGCTTGGAAAATTGGTTATGATTTTTAAATTCATGTGTGACATAGCAGAGTGATGAAAAGCTTTGCTTGTCAAGCATAGAGTCAGTCCTTTTTGGCTTAGCACCCTCTAAAAGAAGATTCACATAAAACCAAAACCAAGCGCCCCAAACTACAAATCAAATAAAGCCTTCTCTGCTGAATAATGTTAAATAAAGTAAGTATTTATGTCTATGTAGTTTGGGAGGGTTTGTGTTACACAGTAATGCCAGTCTAAGAGCACACACTGGCTTACTTGAGATGCTTCTATGAAGTTGCTTTACTAGACGACTAAGATCTTCAGATAACCCTTTTGAAGTAAATCACAGTAACTGGGCAGGTACTGCTTTTGATTTTGTATTTTAACCATTCTGTGTCCAAGTCCCTTATGTCTTTTGCTTCAGAGCTGATTTTAAAGTTACATACAGAATTGGAGTACAGAAGGGTCTAGGCTGCTTATGAACCAGTTAGGGAGAAAAATCTTGTATGTCTCATAAGATCATTACTCACACAGTAAGAAAGATTTTTGTCTTTTACCAAGAGCTTGGGAAATATGGCTGGGAGTGAGTTAGTACAGGTTTGCTATACATGTGGGATTTCATGGGGGAATTGGAAGAACATTCCATGTATGAACCTTTACATCTGTGAAGCAGACTTTTGAACACTAATTTATGCAGATAAGATAAGTGTAGACTTTATGATACAGGCCAGTGCAAGAAATTCACATTTAATTGTTCTTCTGAAGCAAAAATGGTAAAACTCTCAAGTGCAATGACAAAATCTTGTGATTGACTATGGAAGTATTCATGAAATGTAAAATGATATGTTTGTAAATGAAGAGAGAACTGTTTATGAAACACAAATACAGGAACTGAATATCCACTCTGTTGAGTAATTTGTGCTTCTTTTGGATTTTTCTGCTGTGGATTAAGAAATTAACAGCTTTTATGAAAGCCTGATTTACTAGGAACCAGAAGTTTATATAATCATTCTTGCACTCTTTCATTCAGCAGTTGCTGTTGTAAGTAACTTTCTGAAGCTGAAGGCAACTCAAATTTGAGATAGTTCAGAATTGTAAAGTTCCTACAGGTTTTGGGAAAAGCATTCATTTGGTACTGGGGTTGCTTCAGCTATTTATGTAGCTGTAATTGTAATTGCTGTACCATTGCAAATTGATGCCTGTCATATTAAGGGGGAAAACATGCTGCTGAATGATCTTAATCAGCTGAACTATGAATAGATTCAGTGTCTGCTGCTACTTCTGCCTATTCAGCTGAGCTGGCCAGCCTGCTGACAGGGCTCCCAAGCAAAGCTGGAGAAAACTGCACTTAGCACTGAGTAACCTAATGCTGCTAGTAATCTTCAACTTTGTAGCAGTCTACCCTTGTCAGTTATTATGTTAGAAAAAAGAGAAAGAATGTTTGTGTTTCTTATACCCAGTACCTGAGTATGACATCACTAGAAAGCAATGTAGTTAGAATTTCTTTAACTTACCTATGCTGTTTCTCAGTTCTATGTAGCTGAACTTTTCTTAGTTATATCTGATTCGAAATGCTTCCTTACATTGAAAAGGATAAGACATGGTCCTTCTCAGGGTTCTACCTGATCTGGGTATTAGGCATGATGCAATCTTAAGGGAGCTCTTGTTGATTTGATAGGCACAGCTTTGTTGCTTGCTACATACCCGTGCAAGCTAAGAGCTTTCCATGAACTGTACAGAGCTGATGTTGAAAAAAACAAGTTCACTTTAATGGCTCTATGTGTGCATACACATATATAAACTTTGACATGCTATTCTCTGTGTGGACACAGATACAGTGCAGTATGAGAAAAAGGTAAGGGTTTGATTTTTTTTATAAGTCTTTTAACTGCTGTCTATGAAGGTAATAGTCTCAGATGAATTTATTATGAAGTGTTGAAGTGCCTTGTAAAACATATTCATTAACTATTCTTGATTGTCTTGTAGTGTCCACAACAGAATTAAACCCATTTATTTTAATAAGGATGAGTAGAAACTGGTTTTTTTATCTCATTACCATTTTAGCAGTGACCTCAATTAGTCTTCAGGTTGCTGCAGAAATAGTTTTCAAGTGGGAAAGAACCTCTAAGAAATAAAAGATAATATTCAGAGGATGGTTTAAATATTTTGTTTATTGAAAGAATGCATAAGATTTTGTAAGCTTTTTGAGAGAAGAAGTCTTGAGGGTGAAGAGGGTTGGGGCATAAAAGAAAAAAAGAAACAAGGTGTGAAAAGAAGTACCTCTTCAGCTGTGTCAAATGCCCATCTCACAAACAATTTGTGGAAAGGGTTATCTTGTGTGGTTTCAATATAAACCCTCCTCT
>VWYI01048566.1:0-48531 GCA_013399455.1 Anthoscopus minutus
CGGGGCCGGGCGCGCTATGGCGCCCGAGCGGCCCGGGGGGGAGCGGGGTGATGCTTCTGGCCCAAGTGCCGCCACAGCCGCCGGCCCGACGCGCGTCGAGGTTCCCCGGCCCCCCTCCATCGAGGAGTTCACCATCGTGAAGCCCATCAGCCGCGGCGCCTTCGGGAAGGTGTACCTGGGCCGCAAGGCGGGCCGGCTCTATGCCGTGAAGGTGAGGCGTCGCCGGGGTCACGGCGCTGCCGCCTCCGCTGCCGGGCAGCCCCGTGCGGAACAGGGGCGTCCTGAGGGGACGGAGAGGCGTGGCCCCGGTATGAGCCCGGGAACCTCGGAGAGCGGCCGCTGCTGGGGCACTCCCGGTGCCGCCCGGCTGTACCTCGCTCGCACCTCGCTGAGGTCCTGGAGGGTTTGGTCAGGGGATCTCTGATAACGACGTCTGTTTTTATAAGTACTTTAAATAAGGGGAAATAGCAAAATACCATGCCAAGCGCCGGAGCGCTGTTGGCTTCTCGCTTGTAAGCAGCTGCCGTAACTGAGCCCCCTCAGCTGCTGCGGCTGCCGGGAGGCTAAAGCACCGCTTCTGAGAGACGAGACAAGAATTAGTTATAAAAAATATTCTAGAGGAGCAAGTATTTAAGTAAAAACTGACAAAAACTAATTGCGTTTCCTTTGTTGTTGCAAAAAGGACTAAAATCTAGTCTTGTCGTTAGTAAGAGCTTTGCCAATTATTTGTGCAAACTTGACTTTGTGATTAATAGGATTATAACAAGCTACATAGTACAAAGACTGGGAAATAGAAACAGTCATGCAAGAGAGGCGTTACTCTGCGGACCTATATGTCTCTACACGGTTTTATTATAGGCGTTTTGAGGTTAAATCATTTGTGTGCTCTGTTTTGTTTTTCAGGTGATGAAAAAAGCAGACATGATCAACAAAAATATGGTTCACCAGGTGCAGGCAGAGAGGGATGCATTGGCTCTCAGTAAAAGTCCTTTCATTGTGCACTTATACTACTCACTTCAGTCAGCAAACAACGTCTATTTAGTGAGTAAAAAAATTGCTGTGGCGTTTTATGGTAGTCTTGGAAAATGAATGTGAACTGTAGTGATATCTCAAAACATTTTTGTAATGGTATTCCTTAGTCACTTTTACATCTTTCTCAAAATGATTGAACAAGTAAAATATTCAGCTTCCTCTGGTGTCTTTGGGCTCCTTCCACACTTGTTCTCCTCTGTTACAGGAGTTTTCTAATATCTACTCTGTCTTAGAAAGATGTAGAAATCTTAGGGAAAACAAGGAATTCTATCCAAGCAGAAACCAAATGACTGGAAGATACTCCGTGGATCACTTAAAGGAAATTTTGTTATGGTTGTTGGCCTGCATGACAAGAGTGACAACTGAGTGGCAAAATGAAATGCTGGTCCACACAGCAGGACTTGTGTATAGGCTTATGTAATGCTTCCACATAAGGATTTGGACTGTCTGCAAGGGGTCTGGCACGATTTGTGTGGATGGCTGTAAGCACACACAGGGAACAGCTTGATGAAATTCTAAGACAAAGTTGCTATGCACTCCTACAATGCATTTTGAGTGTAAACAAGGGCTTCTTTTTCTGGTATCTTTGAACTGCTCCATGCAATAGAGGACTTCAGGGTGAAGGATTTGTAAAGGAGATGCTGGAATCATGTCTGTGTGTGTGTATATATATATGGAAGAATATTGTATATTGGAATGTAAGTACTGGTGAGATTTCCTGACCAAAACCCCATAAATGCATTCTTGACATCAAAGAGTGAGTTTCAGAAGCCCTGCTGTCTTCTATTTTATTTTAAATATGAAATGGACCATCATAATCTGCCTGCATAATGATTTATAGGGTGTGTATTTTTTTTGCACTCTTTTTCATGTGTCTTAAATGCACAGTAATTCTCACTGTTTGCATTTTTAAAAATTTGTTCTTATTTCACAAAGCTGAATTTAATATTGTGTATAAATGATTGCAAGATAAAGTATTGAGATACTTTGATTTGTATAGTCAGGTGCTCTTTGGCTCCAGGCCTTGAGTTTCACAGGAATGCTTTGCACTTCATTTTCTATACTATGGAAATATACAATATTAAGCTAAATATAGATTAACATATGAATATAAATGTAGGTTAAAATATATTATATGCCATGTAGAAATATTTAATATTAATAATATAAAAAATTTCCTACAGTTAACTCTTGAAAGCTGTAGACAGCTTTTTAATTAGCTTCTAAAATTAGTCTAGGCAAATAAAATAGGCAAGTGGTCTGCATGAAATGTAATGAAAATGTTTCATGCCTACTGTTACACGGAGCTTTAATTATTTTATCCAAGTATTGTGTGGGAAATAAGGTTTTGCACAATTGTACTTCTATCTGCTTCTGCTCCTTGAAATAGTGTTTTTCTAGGGCTGGAAGTTATTTTGTATTTTACTTGCAATTTTGAAATATATTTTAAATTTTGAATTTAAAATGCTTGAATGACAGGTGATGGAGTACCTTATTGGTGGAGATGTCAAATCTCTTCTCCATATTTATGGATATTTTGATGAAGAAATGGCTGTTAAGTATATTTCTGAAGCAGCATTGGCTCTTGACTATCTTCATAGGCATGGAATAATCCACAGGTGAAATTTTTTTTCTTACAATTAAGTATTTGGTAGTTTGGGTTTTTTATTTTTTCACTCTAACACATAACCATCACTGTTTCGTTGTGGCAGCTACCACAGGCACCTCATTTGCTGGAGCCCCTGGAAGCTGTTTTTGCATGTGTGCACTGTGGCAATGTCATGAAACAATGGCTGAAATCAAATCTGTCAGTATGTGCTGAGCACACAAACCCGCACTGCTTTCCCCTGCCAGCTCTTTCCCAGTCCAGTGCTGTATTAGCAGCTGTGATGGTTCAGGAACCCTCTGGGAACTGCAGACCTGGGCCTGTAGGACAAAGGGACATTGACTACCCTGATGCTCCCCCATAGTGAGAGTTCCTTTTGTGTTCACCAGTGCTACAGAGAGCACACCTGAAAACTCCCACTGGAGGTTTGCTTGTCACCTGTAGGAGCTGCACATTAGTGAATGTTATGACGGTAATACTTGTGAAGGATGCTTGTTGAGCCAACACCCACAAAATATGTGAGATGTTTGTGCCATATTTAATGCTAAGTATATTTAATTCTTTTGGTGCGTTCCTCAAACTGAAATCTTCTGCTGACTAAGAGATGTTAAACTGTTAAACAGCTTTAACCAATATTTTGTATTGAGTATTTCTGGTCAGTTAACTTTCTTCGTGTTGCTCAGTGCTCTTTTGGCTGACTTCAGATATATTCATATTTTTAGGGATTTGAAGCCAGACAATATGCTCATTTCTAATAAGGGTCATATAAAGTTGACAGACTTTGGGCTTTCCAGAGTTACCCTGAACAGAGGTAAGAGTTGTTTCTATCCTTTTGGTTGTATTAAAATGTATTTTTGCATCACATTTCCATATTCTTGAATACTTTACATCCCTGTAAAGGGCACCTTTCAATTAAATAAGGGCAAATGTTGCAGTATTTCTAATATGTTACTGATTTCTAATAGGTAAGTACTGGCTAGCTACATGCTAGTAAGGTGTCTACTCTTTGCATTGCATTTCAGAACGTAAAATATTTATTCTTTGGGACAAGGGTGTATGAAATAGGATCTAGAGCCCTTTCTTTGGAGGGATATGGATTTCAAAGTTTTCTGAAGTCTGCCAGGAGATTTCAATGGGTGAATGAATAATTCTGGCTTGTTCCTGTTTCTCTGACTACTTCTGCTCTTCAGTTCATGTCTCTGTCCTGTATAAATTTATTTCCAATAAATTAACTGAGACATTCCAGGCATTAATTTGAGCAATAAGGGGAGGTGCTAAGACCATAACAGAAGATTACATCAGTGCTTTGGCATGTGAATGTTCTCTTTTCAGGCAGAAAACACAGCTGAATAGTCATGACTGTCTAGCACAGGCTGCAGATCTTAAGGTGAATAGCCAACTTCTGTACTGGTTTGTACCTACTTAGCCAGATCATCCAAACTTAGGCTGCACAGTACCACTTCAGGTTTTTTGAGACAGCTGCTGGACAGTCCATATTTTTTATATAGTTGAAGGAATGTAGAAATTTACAGTTGTCTATGGAGTTTGATTCATGATTTTAACAATATAAAGGAAAATCCTAAGTATTCTGTATGTTTTATAATGTGTTGCTTTAACTGATGTTCTGGTAGGACAGATTATTGTGTCTGGTTGAACATTACATGGATGCTTTAAAGCTACTTACTGCCAGTGAGCAAAAAGGTATCTAAGATTGAATTTTCACCTATTAGAAATTCTTGTGTAGCTTTTTTGAGATGTCTTTTGGAGGGATAGCAGGTTTGGAATCAAATTTAGTATCCTATTCCACAAGCCATATGATGGAACTGTTGCCTAAAAACAAAGCCAAAATCAAATTAGAAAATGTAGTGCTTTTAGCATAGTATGTTGGAAAAGAAATTTGACTTCTACAAGTTCTGTGTGCATAAATGTATGGATGTATAAGACACCTTGTGTTAAATAGGAACATACAGGTAAGTCTTCAGTTGGTCTTGGTGCCTTCATTTGTATATTTGTTGAGTATATGACTAAATTTTTTCTTCCCCTCCATGAAACTTCTGTAAGTATCTGCAACTTTGCCTTTGTTTAATATCAAAATGAAAACCTGACCTATTTGATTTTGAGTTTTTTTTTCTTCTGTAGAGATAAATATGATAGATATCCTTACTACCCCATCAATGGCAAAGCCAAAACAGGACTACTCGCGTACTCCAGGACAATTATTGTCTCTTATCAGTTCTCTGGGCTTTGTAAGTAATTTTCACTGTCTTTGAAGTACTTCATCCTTTTAGTTTATTTACTATCTTAAATCCAATAATTGGCATGATAAGGCTATTCTTGCATCTCTTCTGCCAGCTGCTAGAATAACTTATGATATGTTTAGAGTACTTTGAAATTCTGACATGATTACCTTGGACTGTATTTTGGATTGCTGACTTTTTAATGGGCATGGCAAAGATCCAATGCAAACATCATAAAGAATGGATGAAGTTGCACTCTCAGTCCTGGACTGAGAATTTGTTCAGACTCCATTAACTTATAACTATGCTTCTTTCTGCTTGTTAGTATACTCCTCCTGTAGGAATGAAAGTGCCAGGGCACAAATCAAGTCAATCACCTGACAGTCTGCATGGAGTGGTTTCTCCTGGACCTATGGCCCAAAAAGAAAATACCCCTCTTTCAACGAAATTATTCAAAACACGTGAGTATACCGGGCCTTGTGCTGAGGAATACTCTGGCTTGTAAGGTTGTTGCCTTTTAATTTTATATGAGTAGTTTGGACCCACTTCATAAAAGGTGTGATTCTATTGGTGCCTTGCTTCCCACCATTCTTCCGGTGCTTTACATCTGCCATGTTTTCACCTACACTACTTATGTCATCTTTCGAATTGGGTTTTTTCAAATCATGACCCCTGAATTCAAGATCACCCTTTAACATTTTACAGTAGTGCCAGTTCTTGACATACTTTCACTGAAAATTGTTAAATGTAGCAATGTAATCTTCATTTAAATTGTCTTGATGCTTTCTTATTTCTAACGTGAAATGAGAAAGAAGGCAACTATGCTGCTAATGTTTACACTGCTTTTACCTTCTTGGCAAGTTCCTAATAAAAAAAATGTGTGAATAACTACGCAGGAAAAATGACAAGAAAAATTGTTGTCATGCATAGCTTTCCTTAGCTTCCTTTGACATGAAAGCTTAACATAGTGTGAAGTCAGTCAGTATATGTTGCCTGTTTGTGTCAACATTTGAATTTTTTTTTCTTCTTAAGATCTGGATAATTCTCAGTTAACACCTGTGATGCCAGCAAGGAGTTTAACTCCTACTCTGCTTCAGTCAAGAAACAGGTTTGGTACCTCCAGTGTCAGTAGTCAGTCTCACACAAACCTGTCCAGTGTGGAATCGGAAAACTGGAGCAGCCCCAGGTGGGGGAAAGATGTAGAGGTCAGGACCGTTTCATCTTCCCACTCTAAATTAAAATTAGTTTGTACTTGTGTATGCAGTGTTGCAAATGTCTAATTACTTGCCTCAGATATTTCAAGTGTTGAGAAACTTTCCTACAGTAAAAGGAGCAGGGGTTGTAATTTGTGTTGAGTAGGATTTTTGATCAAACCAATATAACCTTTTTCTTCAAACAAATATTAGCCCTATGCAATATAACAGGAGAAGCTGCATTGAGCCTGCAGCAAAGAAGTGAAAGAGAAGGCTTCACTGACCATCACTGGTTTAGCCCTGTGCTGCACAAGGTGGGCAGTGCTGAGAGCAGTGCCTTTTGGAAGCTGATCCCATCCCTTTAGCTTTATTTGCTCAGCATTGCATGCCAAATGCAGAACTTGGGAAAACAATAAAATCCACCTCAAATTTCTACTAGCTGTTAAACTGAAACATTTAAGGCTTTTATTACTGAAGGGTTTTGTATCAACTAATCTAACACCAATAAGTATAGCTGATAATATTTTATCCTAAAATATTTTATCCTATTTTAATGTGTTAATGAAATTCTGCACAAACACAAAGCTAAAAGAAAGTGCTGCTGTGCTATGTAGTTCCTTGCCTCTTTAGAGTATACGAAACAACTTACATTCAAGACAATTTATTATTCTGTATCCATCTGTTGCTTAGGCCTTGGTTTTAGTATTGTGTTATCAAAACATTAGTAATATCAGATTTTCCTTTTGTCATCTCATTTGTCATGGCAGTGTAATATACCATAGGGTACTATAATGGGATTCTTTCCTTTGGACTTTCTTGGAAACTGAAAACTTCTGTAGCTTAACTTTCTAGAGCAATTTAAGCTGTATTTGTGACTTTATTTTATTTTTTCATCCTTAGGCATTTAAAAATATGGTATTTTGTATTGTATTCTAGCGAGCTTATTTTATGTTCTTAAAAGAAGTCAAATTATCAAGTTATCCTTAACTTGGTTTTGATTTTTTTGTACTTTGGAGTATGGTTTTTCAGTAGTAGTAGTTGAGTAACACGTACAAATCTGCATTTCATTATGGAGGTTGTAATAAAGCATTTAAAATTAACATTTCTATAATGCTGTAATAATATTTTTCTTGATACTAAAAACTTAATGTGCTTTTTTGCAGCAAAGTGAATATGAAACTTGTTCTGCAACATGCAAAACCAGTAGCAGTGGGTCAGCTCTCCTTTCAAATGTTTCAAATAGCAAAGGTATTGATGTTTTAAAGAAAGAAGAACTTGAGTCTGCCATTTCTCCTATTGCCAGCAATGATTCTGGCAGTAGGCAGAAGTTGGGAAGCGAGCATTTGGATATAACAGATACTCCTGTGAGCACTCTGGATATGAAAGGTGTAGTAAGAAAGTGTATTTCTGAAAATAAGGTTTGGAAAGAAAAAGTCTTCGTAAATAAAAGAGACATGGCTTATGAAACAGCAGAGACTTCCAGCCTACAGCAGTCACTTTCTAGGCAGAATGAGCCTGTCAAAGAGCAAGAAATGTTTGAAAAGCCAGGTGTAAAAAGAAGCTTTGAATCAGTTGACACTAGTCCTTGTCAGGAACTTAACTATGTTAAAAAAAGCAATGCAGAATATAAACGTGGATGTCAGATCTCAGAACTTTCAGCAAACAAAGAGACAGGTTTGACAACAGAAATTCAATCCTTAATGCTTTGTAATGATAGATGCCTATCTGACACCTGCAAAAGCAAGGAAGAAGTTAAGAGTTTTATTAGTAACCAGGAAACAGTAGAAAGATTGCTTACTCCAACTGTAGCTAAAAATCTTATGTGTGATCTGGATGCAGACTGCGGAAAGGATGATGAAAAGGATTACATGAACTCAAGCTTTTTAGGCACTGACAATGAAAAACCTTTAGGTGTCTTCAGTGCAGATTCTGACATACTTCCTGAAGTGTCTGTTACAGAAAGCCATCTAGAAAAACAGCTTTTAGATTTGGACAGAAGTGTTAAAGACCTCTCCTTTGAGGAACCAAAACCTGAAGGTGTGCTAATAACTTCACCAGAGTCTCGAGATGCCTCACGGAATGGAGAGGAGGCACATAAAGTCCAGGACTGCAAATCATTACATGAGAAAAAGGATAATGACCAGAAACACATGGAAGAAACTTACCTTGACATGGTATCTTCTCCTTCAGAAAAGATGATGGAAGCACTGAGTCTCTTAAAAAAAAATGCTGTTGTTTTTCGGAGTTATAATAGTCCAATCAATATATCCAATTTATCTGAGCCATGCAGCATGACTTCCTTAGATATAATGGATCTTTCACCCGCTTGCAGTGGCTCTTACCCAACAGCTATCACTCCACTACAGAAAGGAAGACCATATCAGGTCTATCAGGTAGGTAAGGAGGCAAATAAACTTTGTGCATGCATTGGATATTGGACCTGAAATTATTTCAGTGGTAAATTTAGGGAAAACTCAAGTAGTTTGAGGTAGTCTCAAAATGACCTTTGCTGACAGAATTTCACTTGCTGCACTTGTGTGGCCAAAATTATAATTTCTTTAAGAATTTAGCATTACCTTTATGTTCACTGCTTTGCCTTTGGATCAACCTACATTGACTGTCCATCTCAGAAATCTTTGCTGTTACAGTGAACTGATTTTAAAAAGCCTGTGCTATTTTGTCTCATTCTGCTCCTAGTGCAGTTATCCTGAACCCTTCCCAAGACAGTCTGTGAATGCTCTTCAGCTTGTCATAACTGCCTCTGTACCTTCTACTTTCTTCTTTTTTTAATCCTGGTAAAAGCTGTAATGTATCCTGTCAAGTGCCAGTTACAAGCCTATTGCAAAGATTGATGTAAACAGTGATAGCTGCTGGATGTGACACTGGAGGAAGAACTTACAGAAAAGTTTCTTAAAGAGTAGGCATCTTTATGCTTCAAGACTGTTGAGATAAAGCAATGGAAGCACATTTCATACATGCTTTTCAGGGAATGTTTTGTGACTTGTTCTTTACTTGAACTTCAGTATCAGTTACCACATTCATGATTAAACCTGGAGGTGGGAGTTTCTGAGCTGGTTTTGTTTGACATCTGAAATCCTTGTCCCATCTTTTCAGACCCCTCATCAAGGGGATGCTGGCACACCGTACAGGACTCCGAAGAGTGTTCGAAGAGGAGCTGCCCCTGTAGAAGGTGAACGCATCCTGGGGACCCCAGACTACCTGGCACCTGAGCTGCTTTTGACACAGCCTCATGGTAAGATAAACCATCCATCTCTCAGTACTTGAAAAGTGACATCTTTACATTTCTAAATGTCTGTAGATTGGTAAACCCTTCAAGCAATAAGATTGGGAATTCTTCAGAAATAGATAGTGCTAAGCTTTTGCCATCATGGATGGCTGTGTTAGCTTCAGCTGCTCCTTCGATTCATTTACTGCTTTTTCATAACCAGAGGTTTGGGTGTCCATCACAGTCTTACTGCCAATCAGCATTGGAAGCTGCTTTGGCAGCCTGAGACTTGTAGGTGTCTTAGGAGTAACAACTTGGTCATCCTGAGTACCCTTAAAGATTCTTTGGGATGGGAAAGGGGGAATTTAGTGAAATTTTATAGTTGAAAGGCTTAGGCCTCCAAATATTTTTACAATGTCATCTGTGTGTATTGATACTAAAGTGCTATGCGAAGCCAGACAATTTTATGAAGTTGCCTTAAAATCTATTATTGAGTTGAATGACCTCATGAAACACTTCAGACATCTGACAGGATCTTCTGTATAAGGGTGCAGTAATAGCCATCAAATTTTTGGAGGTTGATTTCTTGGGTTTGTTTTTTTTTTTCAAAGTACTATACTAAAATAGCACAACTTTGAAGGGCATACATTTTTTTCTTTGTCTCAGATTCTAAGATTCACTGAGATTAACAAAAAGTATGAAATAGTTTTCTGATAACTTGCAAGGAGCGTTAACAAAAATTAAATGCAATGTATCTCTAATACAGTTGTTGATGTATAATTGCATTTTATCTCCATCTCAAAAGTATACTACTGTTTTGTAAAGCTGCAAGTCTTGGGAAAATTACATGAGAGAGAGACCTTAATTGAGGGGTAGTGATTACTATCTTGTGGAACAATAAAATTCTGCTAATATAAATTAACTAAAACCCTATGAAGAGATTTAACAATTTAAGGATAAAAAATGAAAATAGTATACGTATGTAGTTGTTGTTTTGTACTTACATTTGGGATTCCTGGTTATCTGGCAGTTGTTAAAACTAGATAATATTTTGGAAATGTAATCAGTGCTACTTAGACAATGTGAAACTTGGTCACAAGGTGATTTCTCTGTGGTTACTGGATTTCCAGGACTTCAGTGAAAACTTTCAAAGTCTGGGGTTTGTGTCAAGAAATTACAAGTCTTCCAGTACCTTCAGCAAAGTCAGAGTTTTTGGAGCTCCAAATTTTCCCCCACTAAATATTTTACATGTTGAGCTGCTTGTAAATGTAATTTTAATCATGCTACAAAACTATTTTATTTTTGTTTCTAACTTAGATTTAATATTGCTGTCTTTCTTTATTGTGCAATTCTACCTTAGGAAAAAAAAATCTTCATTCATATGCCTTCAGAGAATCATACTTGATATTTAATGTATTATGGTTTTTTTGGCAATAATTGTAATATTTTTACTTCGTTGTCTTTTCATATGCAGGGACTCTTATCTCTGGTGAGTTTTCTATATTCTGTGCAAAACTGAAGTGTTTAGCATAACTGAACAGTCAAAGTATAACCAGATCACAGTTTCTGAGAACATTGTTTGGGTGAACAATCTTTCTATATAGAAAGGCATGTCCAATATTCCTCCATAAAAATGTGTGATGTTCATAGAGTCAGGAAACATCATATCAGTGTGACTAAGCTATAAGAAATCACACATGTAAACGTGTAGTTCAGAAGGGAAGTCAGCATTCTTAAATTGTGTAACAGGAGGTAAAGCCAGAGACACTTCTTCTCATTGCTGCCTTTCACTATTGCAATCAGTCTGACTTACTTTGCCAGTGGGTGAAGAAGGTTCAGGTCCTCAAGACCTAGTGTTACTGCTTCTTGCTTCAAATCCCATAATCATAGAACATCCCAAGCTGGAAGGGACCTACAAGGATCATTGAGTCCAACTCCTGTCCCTGCACAGGACAGCTCCAAAAGTTACATCATGTGCCTGGGAGCATTGTCCTGACACTTCTTAAACCCATGCCAGGCTTGGTGCTGTGACCACTTCCTTGGGGAGCCTGTTCCAGTGCCCAGCCACCCTCTGCATGAAAAAGCTTTTCTTAATATCCCACCTAAACCTTCCCTGGCACAGCTTCATGCTGTCCTTGGGTCATGTTTAGCGAGAATTTGGTAGGAGTTAATCTAATTTTAGTTAGACTTTCTGTGGGAAAAATTGCTGCTGAAACCTGGTTATTACATTGTTCAGATTGTGATCTTATTAGACTTTGACTGGAGCTGGGAGTATTTTACTGAACATCAGGTACTCTAACAACAGTGGATGTGAACTCACTGCTTTGAAGTGCTTAGCTTGGTGGGGCACTCTTACTGCTGTTAGGAGTTGCTAAAAGTGTTAGACTACTGGTTAAGCACCTTGGTTTTCAGCATTTCTAAATATAACTGTAGTCTGTGAAATGGCTCAAAACATTCATTTGCTTTGAGGTGGCTTAGGTTTTTTAATATGCCGAAAAAGCCAAGAACAATTAGATTTATTGTCTTTCAAAGCTTATTTTTTTAACAGCAATTGTGGCATCTATTCTTTATACAGTGGAGTGGGCATGGCTTGAAGATGCAGAAGGCTAAGAATGCATGCAGTGGTGTCTGGGATTGCTTTGCCTGCTGGTTTTGATGTAGATTAACAAGATAGAGATAGGCAAAAAGACAAAAAACCCTGGGGTGTGGAAAACCAGAAGTATTTAATAACAAAGAAGAGATTGTTAATAACTACACATTGCCCCGGTCAATTCAGTGTAATGGGAGGTAACGCCAGCTTCATGTGTGCTGGCTCATTTCTGCAAGCTGTCTTCATGATGATCACCATAATTTAGACAAACAGAAAATAAGTTCAATGGTCTGAAGTTATGGAGACTTTAAAGAACTGAGAGAAGGGCACAGGTGGCAACATGGAGCACTCATCCAGGCTCTAGTTATGAGACATCTATTTCTTATCACAAAACAGTCTCTTGGAGAAGTCAGCTCTTGGGTTCTCTGTGATGGGAGTTGATAATTAGATTGTTACTAAGAGCCCCCTTGATTTTATCACTAAACCCCAGTGTTACATATAAAGAATTAAGGAGCAGAGTGGCTTAAAAAACCTTTTAATATATTTTCTGCATGAATATTAAATACAACTTATCTCTTCATAATTTTCAAGAAACTTGCAGAATTTAAACACTCTTCAGTTTTTGCCAAGTCTTTGCAAGTATCATTTGTGTAAGTATAATGCTGTGGATTTATTTTACCAGGTTCTGCTGTAGACTGGTGGGCCCTTGGAGTTTGTCTGTTTGAGTTTCTAACTGGAATTCCGCCTTTTAATGATGAAACACCAACACAGGTCTTCCAAAATATTTTGAAAAGAGGTAATCTGTTTCAGTAATCAGGGTAAGTATATATTTCCAATATTTGTTTTATAGTTTGAGTTATCAACTCAATTGTATCTTTGTCTGTAGATATTCCCTGGCCTGAGGGTGAAGAAAAGCTGTCTGAAAATGCCCAGAATGCAATAGATATTCTTCTAACAATTGATACTACTAAGAGAGGTGGACTGAAGGGTTAGTATTAAAATTGTGCTTTACAGTTAATGGCAAATTTGTAAGTGGTGATCTCCTCCTCCTGAAACTTAGAGTAATAAATTTCAATGCCTCACTAGGTTCCATGTATAGTACCACAGCACTTAAACCAGTTGTGGTATTTTCTGTATTTCTTGTGGGGTTTTTCTTTTCTGAACCAGGTAATTCTAGGGTTGGGTTGTTTTGTTGGCTTTTAATTTTTCAATTGAACTTCTGTTTTGCTTTACTGCTGTTTTGCTATGCATTTTTAGCATTTGACATCTGATGTACCAAATTTCTCTCCTATCTAATGGGTATTTGGAATCTTTAGTGTACATGACATTGAAAACATTGATTAAAAGATGATAGTTTGGGAGAGAAGCCTCCTACAACAAACAGTTAATTTAAAGAGAGAAGTTTTTTTCTTAGGAATCAGCCTGCCTTTTCTGAATGCATAGGAGAATACAAAGTTGGACAATATATACTTATAAACTCTACTTTTTTTTCCCTTGTAGAAGGGCTTAAACATTTGCTATTGTTAACACAATATGTTTTATTAAAAAAAAGTTGATAATAGAAAGAAATTTAGAGTGAGATATTTCAGAAATAGAAATCTTATGAGAACTGCTCAAGAAATCACTAGAGAAGGAAATTACTGTGGAAAGGGTTACATATAAAGAGACTAAGTGCTAGAAGCTGAAATAAAGCCAAATTAAAATAGAGAAGGCACAGGAGTATGAATGAAGATTATGTCAACAGAAAATCCTGTGGTTTTGATATTTCACACAAAACAATTTGAAGGTGTTTTAGTCAAACACAAGTTACTGTCTTTATTTCTGAATTTTAGAGTGAAATCTAATTGCCTGTCAAGGGCAGAATTTTAAAATGGATGACATAATGGTTTCTTCCTATCTGAGCTTCGAAATTCATTCTTTGTCAAGACTTAACAACTGTATCTGGTTTCTTTATCCAACTTACAGTCCACTGAAGTGAAGTTGGATGAGTAGTTTTCAGGACAACCATTAAGTTTTTCTTGTTGTACTAAAGTTTCCATCACTGTTGTCTCCACTCCCCTCTCCAAAATTTGTGGTCTTCCTTTATTGTTACAGCATGAAGCCTCTTGAACTGGGAAATCCCAGTTATGTTGTTGTAGTGCTGTGCTTTTCTAAATTCAGTCTTTCTGGGTGAGAGCAGCTTTAAATCCACTTTTGGCTCAGTGGAACTGTGTGGACCAGGTTCCTAAATGGGGGGTGGCAGCTACTTGTCCTGCCAACACTTTGATCCTACTAATGTTGGAGGTAATCAAAGCCCAATTGCAATTTGCAGTTTTATGAACTTCTAAAAAGGAACATAGAGCAAATCTACTGACAGTTACAGATGAGGAACAAAGTGACTATGGGGCTTGGATATAAGGAAGTTTATAATCCTTATGTGAACTTCTGTTTCAGAACTGAAGCATCACCCTCTCTTTCATGGAGTGGACTGGGATAATCTCCAGAATCAAACTATGCCATTTATACCACAGCCAGATGATGAGACTGACACATCTTACTTTGAAGCTAGAAACAATGCCCAGCACTTGACTGTGTCTGGATTTAGCTTATAGCATTCTCCATGGTTTTGCACACTTACAGGTTGTCTTGTAACCCTAATTTGGTCTTGACTAAGTTTTCTTGCTGAACTTAGTGTTTCAAGTTGCAAGTTCATTTTTATTACAACTTCCTTTATTCTAAGGTGAAACTACTGTATGAAACAGGTATCAAGTTGCCTTTGTGCTACTTTTTATCTTACTGCACTTTACTGAGGCCAGAGTATTGCATTTTTTAGAGCTAATAACTCTTGGCAATAATGGGGCTTTTTAATAGCAATTAATTATTCCAGTTAGGAAGCATGGTATTATTTCCCAGCTAAACATAATAGGGAAACAATATAAAGGAATTGTAATTGTATCTAATTAATAACTTGCCTATTGGTGGTTCAGTGTGGTGGCAAGCTGGTTTGAGAACAGGCCTTTCTGACCAGTGCAAATATATCCACTGTGCAGAACTGGTCATTTCTATTCAATCTTAATGCAGCATTGAAATGTCTTTTGTTTTATTCCCAGGAAGGGGTGAGAAGATACAATGGTGTTCCAAGTTAATTAGGCTAAAAGTGGCACGCATCTGAGACTGGCAGGAGTTCTTGGTATTATCTTGTCCTAGAGAAATGGGGCAGGGAGAGGATACTTGGGGCAAGTCTGTTAAATACTCTGTTGTGTTGTCATCACCTGGGCTGTAGGAAGCTGGACTGAACATACATTTTACCAGTTACTGTTTTTTACAGAAAATGCCCAGTGTATTTCTGTGCTCACTTGTGTCAGATGACAAGGGACAGGTGATTTTTTGTTTTCTAACAAGTAGTATTCATACTGAAGCTGCCAAATATTAAAGACCACAATATACTGTAGTCTAACAGACTGTTCTATAAACTGAGAGCCAGAGCGTGGATTTTGACTAGAATATAAGATGGAAGTGTATATTCTGTATAAACCTGAATATGGGGCAAGTAAATTTAAATATATCTTTAAATGCAATACAAAACTTGTGTCTGCTAGGTTTTAGAGGTTTGTTTGTAGATAATGTTTAAATAATATTCAGTATTTTCCTTGCATAGGTATTTCTCACTTAATTTTTCAAGTTAGTACATGTCATATAAAGATCATTTGTGCTTGATGGTTGACAGCCAAGGGCCACATGCCAGAAGACAAGTATTTTGCCAGTGATTTTTGCCAAGTGCCTTTTGGTTTCATGAACTGACTTTTTTTGTAGCAGTAGTGAGTTGTCCCTTTGTTACCCTACTTCCTGGAAGACAAGATTTATTGATGGAATTCTGAGCAAATAGTATTTGCCAGGCTTCCTGCAGCAACCTCTCAAGTTGCTGGGAAAGGAATGGGAATGGTGATGAAAAAGGAAGTTTCCTAGAAAGACCTAAAGAGAGCTGATTCTTAACAGCTCAGAATGATCAATCCCAGCACTTGGCGTGATAACTCAAATTTGTGAAACAGAATCTTGGCAAGTTGCAAAACATACAGGGAATCTCACTCCCTTTGCTAAGGACTGCAGTTTCAGAAAACGTCTGAATTATTCAGTCTCAGTGTAATTGTTACATGATGGAAAAGGTGCAAACAAATTAATGCACTACTGAAACAGTATTCGTAGACAACATTGTCTGAAACTGATGAGAAGTTCTTTAGTGGTTTTCATGTTAGAATATATAAACTAGGGTAGGAAGATACCTTAATTACTGGTATCTTATGCAATTTATGCTTCCATTTCTAGTGATCTAGTTTAAGAAAGCAAATCTTACAAGAATTAACTATGATTACATGTAAAAGAAATAATATTAACTGAACACAACAGCTCTTTGTCTTCAGTGCTTTACAAATGGTTACACCTGTTCCCATTTGGCTGTATAACACATTCCCTTCAAGGTAGAAGAAACATGTTGCACTGGTATAATCTTTTCTAGCCCCTTGAAATAGTTCTTAATTATCTACAAGGGTTAAATAAGCTTCTATAAAACCTTATCCTAAAAGAAAATTGTGGGATTTCTACCAGTTGAATAATGCAATACATAAACATAGAGTCTGTAGAACAGTAAATAGGCCAACTGGCAAATCTGAATGTTTAATATAAAGCTATCACTTTATCACTGCTGTCCAAAATTTAAATTTCATGCAGTTAGCCCTTAGTATTACAATACTCTGTTCTCTTAATTATCCTGTATTTATCCTGGTTATAGCAAACATGGAGTTGAATGTCCGATGTTGATAGTTGAGATTTGTGATGTGGTTTTGTTTGTTGTGGGGTGTCTTCGTTGGCAGGGGTTTTATCTTTTGTAAAAATGTGAATCCTAGCTTTATTGTTCAACATGAAATTCCTTGTCAACTCATTCCCATTGGTTTTGCCCCACTTGTTGCTTGACTTGAAGGTAAAAGTTTAAAAGGTATAATGTAGTAGCTGGAAGAGATTTAGTATTTCTTCTCATTAGAGATGATCCACAAATAATTGTGTAGACTGGCAAAAGTTTGATCCTTAGAAGCTGTGGAATACCACTTGGCAAGTACTCCAGCTGTTACATGGTGCTCCCTGAAGGCCTAAACTTCATGTGCATAACCTACATATAAACTCTGTAGCCTCCAGGTTATCTTGGGAGACAGTTTATCAGCCATTAGCACAGTCCATCTGAAAACTACTGGAGAGATCAAGTGTTGCACTTTGTTACACAGAAGCAGCAGTCTTGGACAGTTATTCCCAGCTCTTACGTGCTGTTGGACTCACCAACACAGTGTCTGGGGCCAAGGTGCTGAAGTGCTACCATGCATTGTTGAGCTCAGAGGTTCCAGTTTCAGCACAATTGGGTTACCCATGGTTACTCTGGCAGTAAAATTATTCGCTTCTCCACTCCATTCTCCAAAAGTTCACTTTGCACTTACTTCAAAATTCATGCTTCAAAAATTCACTTTACAATTGTGTAACTCTATAAAATAAAATAGTGCAGTTGTGCTACTGCTTCTGCATATTGTTTTTCTTTTATTGTGTCACTTTTGCCCTGCTGGGCATGTGGTAGATGAATTTTTGCACAAAGAAGCCCTGAGTGCTTCCCACTACCTCAGCAAAGGCAGGGATTTTAAGTAAGGAAATACCTAATACTTTCAGTAGAGGTGTGTATGCCCTTCAGTTGGTTCATAACTTGCTAGCCCATGCCTGTAAGCTTTAGTACCAGCTACATTTGTGTGCTGAATGGCAGGAGAGCAAAGTTTTGAGCAGGCCTGTAACTCCTGCAAGGTGCGAGCTACCTCCTCTGCATCATTAGAATGAGTCAAGAAAGGATGGTGGCTCCACCTTCTCAGCCCTTGCTGTGCTGCTACAGCACCAGAACAGAAAACAGAGCCCTGAGGATGGAACAGCTGCAGCATGCACACACTTGGACCTGGCTCTGCTTCTGTGCTTTCAGCTGAGCAGCTCTGATGGGTGGAAAGTCTAATCTGATTTGACACAGAGCAAGCTTCTGCCTTTCAGATGAAGCTTGATTTGCTGCAGTAATCCAGCTTGATGTTTGCTTCACAAGTGCAGTTTGGGGCTCAGTCTGGCCCTTTCCAATGCTATGCAGAATGGATTTGGCTCCCAGCCCTCCTGCAGAGAGCACAGGCTCAAACTATCCCAGGTCTGAGCTCCACCCACCTTACACTACTGCTTCCATGTCAAAGCTTTGCACCTGGGCAAATGATAAAAAAACAAACCAGCTGGTTTCCCTTACCTTTAAGATGAAATACCCGCCAACTAGAAACCTGTTCAAATTACGGTGAGTTTGAGATAGGCCCAGTTCTGAGTTACCAGTGAATTGTTACTCAAATGATGTTGTTTTGTATTACAGTTTTCAGATTGTGACTGATTCTTCATGATACAGCCAGCAGGCTCTTGTGTACAGCATCTGATGTACAGCATTTTAGTAAATATTAAGTTCAAGATAAAATACAGAATATTAAGGGATTGATTTATTGACATATTAATAAATAACAAGAATAGTACAAGCCTACATTTATTTCAGGGGGGAGGTTAACAATTAAGTATCTTTGGGAATGTCTGTCTCATCTCTCAGAGCTCAACCCCTACAGGTGACATGGTTCTGAGCTGTGGGAGGCACTCCAGGGAGGTTTGTCCTGGCAGAAGACATGCTGTTTCAGGAGGCTGGGGTTTTCTTATGACCTTCAAGCTTGAGTGTCCTTCCTGTATGATTTCTATCCCTTATGGTAAGAAATCAATCGCTTCAGGGATTTTAAGCTCAGGCACAAGGGCTTCAGGTCCCAGCAGAACTTCCAGGATAAGCTTTGTTCAAACCTGAGTTTTCAGTGCATCTCATGCCAAAACTCATCTCTGGCATTTGAAACCATCTGCTTGTTACAGCAGTCTTCAAAGAGGTTACAGCTATTTTATTTTTTAATTCAACTTTACAATAAGAAAATCAGGAGAGGGAAAAAGTAACTAAAGAAAATCTGCATGTAACTAAAAAACAAGACTAAAATTTCTCTGGTAAAACCAACATTAAATTCTGTGATTATTTTTATGCAGTATAGCTTATATGAAAAATGGTTTCCAAACTGTAAAAGATTTTTGGGAAGGACCAAAAAAACTTTCCTTAAAAATGATTTGTAGGATGTAGTCCAGGTGGAAAATGAAAGCACATCAATAATGGTGAAATTTCTGAGGATTCAGAGCTTAACCATGGATTATGTTGTGATACAGTTCTTCATTGCAAACTGTAAGTTTTCTGTCAAATCTAATTTTAGTGCATTTGCATTTTCCAGAGATTTAGGCAGCTTAAGTATAAGTGTAAAGCATGCTTTTGTCAAGCAAACTTCACAAGGTTGTACCTTATCTGTATATGGGTTAATAAATATTCTGTGGGGAAAAAGAAAAATATCAGCTCCAAAATTAGCTGAAAAGGTTTTTTCTGAGAGGAAGTAGAAGGATAAGAGAGACATACAAGAATTTATATGTTTCATGATGTTACTTGGGGAAAATCCACAACAGGTTAAATCTTACTTTAATTTAACATTAACTGCCAACAGAAAACTTACAGTGCGCTGAGCTTTTTAAAAGCTTAAAGCTAGACTTACTGAGCTAGTTTTCATCTCATTTTAAAGCACCTTGTGCCTAAACTAAGCATTTCAGTTAAAATAAGCTGTTGTCAACAAGAATACAGTTATGAAAGTTAGAAAGATAAGGTGCAGCCTCTTTACATGGATCCTTTGTACCACATGCTGTTTGCAAACTTGTATTTGACAGTCCCCCTGTTATCAATGGCTCTAACTTTCAGGATATATACAAATTCCCAAATTTTCTTTACAATTTTACAGGGTAAGTTAAGGATTCAACTTCATTTCTGACCAATTCATATGAAAATTGCCCCACACGGGTTTAGCAGCAAAAATAAGTTGAATTCCTCAGAGCTATATTATATTTTTCCAACAGCTTACAATGTATTGAATTCATACTTTCTTAGAGCTTTCACTTGGTAACACTGTGGAAAAACAGGTAGAGATCTTGAGATTGTAAAATTTCAATGTTAAAGTGACAGTTTTACATACTTCTCACTTATTCTTTTACAGAGATGTTACTCTCTTAAGCAGCTGACATCAGCAAGGCCATCAATGGCTGAAGGCCCATCCACAAGCACATTCCAAAATAATTATTGTTCATATGATTTTGAGGATGGAATTATTAAATTTATTTGTAACCTAGGAGCTGTGATTCATTCAAGTTTCAATAATATTAGTCCTTAGATGTTTAGCTCAAAGGTAGTACAAAATATAACTGTAACATAAGGAAGTTCATCCCAAATTCTGAGATTCTATGAGAATTCAGACTTCTTTTGCTTTCCAGGCATGTCTTTTCCTAGAAGTCCTTAAGCATAGTCACGAATTCTCAGTTAAGTTTTCTAGAAGAGAAAACAAATAAATTGGTTTAATGTACCTTCACACGAGATGATTTTTCATTTGTCTAAACAAACGTATCAATTAAGGTTACATGTGAAAGATTTCCATTCCAATAAAACACAACAGGCCTTCAAGATACCTGAAAATGTGCCCTCTAACATCAAGGAACAGAAAATTTACTAAGAACTTGGAACTGTAGATGGAATTCCTCAGAAAAATCCCTGACCCTGTGTCAGTGGTGTGCTGGCTCAGCAGAGCAACACTCAAGAGATGTCTTCCTCATAACACCATAAAATTTAGAGAGTTCTAAAGTCATGAGCTGAATCTAGACAACTTTTATTATTATGAAAATATATTTCTATCTGGGTTTAGAGCCCTTAGAATTCAGGTTTTCAAGTCTTCTTGGTGAAAGCTCCAGTATGAGTGCTCAGCTTTTCAGCATTAAATTCCCCATAAAGGAACAGGGGACAGGTGCTGGGATGGAGCTGAGCTACCCCTGCCCAGGGACAAAAGCTAAACACAAAGCTTTTGGTTACAGAAGGCTGTCTCTCCATCAGGTACATGGAATTTGCTACACAGTGCAGAAGAATTTAGAAGTCATGGTTTCACAGCTGCAGCGTGAGAGAACTTTGCATGGTAGCAGAGACTCATGGTTTGTGCTGCAGGGACAGGTCATAAAATTTAAAAAGTACACTGAAAGGGTCAATGCAGGCACTGTGAACAGCTATTGCCTAAGAGCTCACACACCTTAACAGAGGACAAGCTGAAACTGGCTATGGGACAGGAGAAAAAGACTTGTTTTGCAATTCCGTTTATTCACTGAGTGTACTTGATCAGCTTCCTACACATTGTTAAAGGAGATAGAACTCCAGATAGCAACAGGCTGCAGAAGCACATAGTCCTTACATTCTGCCTATGAGAAGATTTCTTCAGAAACAGAGAGAAAAGCTCAAGAACACAGAAAATTCTTTAGTTGTTTCTGTTATTGAAGTTAATCTCAAAACAATACGTGAATGAGTAAACATCTCTGATTTTCACACAAATCCTGGTGTCCAAAACTCAAAAAGAATGTTGGAAAACAAGCATTTGGCAATGAACCACAAGAATCATTCTAAGACTAGAAACAATTTTAAAATTAGATTCCAGTTGCTCTGTTTGTTTGGCTTAAGCAAGACATTATGAGATGACCTGGTGACAGCAAAAAAGTAACCATGGAAACACATTACAGGGTCTTTGTCAACTGCATAAAGATACAAGAAAATCCAGTGGATGCAAACTGAAGCTAGACAAATCCAAACTAAAAGTAATGTACCGTGTTTATTCACTGAAGCACTGAATCACTAGGACAATATACCAAAAAATAGCTGGAAAGGATACTTTTAAAAAAAATTGATTTCTGCCTGAACCTCTAGCTGGACTGGGGGTGCTGCAGAGGTCAGAACAGATGATCAAAAAAGATTTTCAAGAACAGCACACTGTTCAGAGAGAGGGACAGAACACAGCCATGCAAGAGCAATTAGCACAACACTGAAGTTCACAGAAGCTGCAAGTAAAATACTAAAAAAAATTAGTTGTCATTTAAAACACTCAACTTAGTCCTTGCTGACAAGGGGAATTTTCTATTTGCTTGCGCAAAGAATGAGCAAAATGTGCATAACTGCCTGAAAGCCTCAGTACTGCAATCTCTGGTTTCGTCAGACAGTGCAGCAACACCAGTGCTGCTGCTGCCAGCTCTGAGCCAGGCAAGCTCCCTGGCAGGTTTGCAGCCTTTGTGGGTGCTGTATTGTTTACAAAGCCATGGGCTGGGCCCAAAGAGGGATGATCAGTGACAGGAGTATAGCTGGAGGCCAGTAATTAGTGGTGAATGCCAGGGGTCCCTGCTGGGACCAATCCTGTTTAACACCTTTAGTGATTGTCTGGATGGCAGGGGAGAGTGCACCCTCAGCAAAACTGCAGATTACACAAAACTGGGAGTGGTTGATATGCCAGAGGGTGGTGCTGCCATCCAGAGGGACTACAGCTGGCTGGAGAAATGGGCTGACACAACCCTTATGAAATACAAGGCGAAGTGCTTAGTCTGGCACGGATTGGATAAAGACTCCAGGCATCAGGCATCATGTGCTAGCTGGGAGGCAGCTTGGCAGAAAAGGATCTGGGAATCCTGGTGGACACCACACTGAACATGAGCCTGCAATGTGTCTTTGCAGCAAAGGCCAGTGGTGTAACAGGTTTCCCTTCCAACAGAGTGCCTGAGGTGATCCTTCCTGTCTATTCAGCACTGGAGAGGGCACAGCTGGAGTGCTCTGTCCACTTCTGGCTACATGAGAGACATAGACAAGCTGGACAGAGTCCAACAAAAGGCTACAAAAATGATTAAAGGACTGGAGCACTTCTGAGGAGAGAAAAACACTGGCACAGGTTGCCCAGGGAGGTGGTGTTTCCCTGCTAGGAGATAATCAAAAGCTGCTTGTACACAGTACAGGGCAACTGGCTTCTAAGTGTCCCTGGCTGGGCAAGGATGTTGGAACAAATGACCTGCAGAGCCTTCCTTCAACCTCAACCACTCTGTGTTTCTGTCATTTACCACAGAAGAGAAAACTATACCATGAAAACTAGCAAACATTAGAAAGTCAGAGCAAATTCAGCTAATTCTTCTAAGATCCACACACATGCAAACTCTCTGCAGTGACAAAGGAAAAAAATGTAAAAGCCAAGAGCATACTAAGCTAACAAAATCAGGTGTGAGGCTGAAGTAAGCAGACAGTAACTAGAGAACACTCATTTGATCTTCTGATGCTTAGCGAGCTGAGAAGAGGCAAGATCAGAGTACAACTGTCCTTCAGCTGAAGGAAGTCAAGGTAGATGTTACAAAAATGTCATAGAGGTGCTGGTAGATGTTAAATATAGGAGACAGATGGCACTATACAAAGGATGTGATAGGGAAAAGAAATTCTCACAGCACAATGGGACTAGGAAGTCTAGAAACAGTGAAAATGGCTCAAGAGAGTATGAGGAGTGAGAGGATCAAAGAATTTTATGGAGATGCTTCCAAACTACCCAGCCCCTCCCACGTGAGTATGCTGGAAATTATTTATCCTGCATCACAGTTCATAGATTTAACATAAACTGCCACATATAAAGCCTACTACATATAAAGTAAAATTAACCAATACTTTCTCATACTGGCAAACTTTCAAGGCAAAGAATTTTCTGTCCTGTTTAAATAACATGATTGTATTACCTATTGGTTTAAACTGGTGACACACAGTATATGTGCTCATGGAATGTATACCTTTACCTTCGCTTTCTTTGGTGATACACATGTACCAGCCACTGGGCAATAAATGGCCATACAATAGCAAAAGCTAAAACACCAGGAGAAATTTCAAAGGGCCACCATGATGGTTTCTAAGGAAAACAGAAAAAAATTCGAGTCACCAATCTGTGTGCACATATTGAATACCACCTGCATACTTCTCATCACTTTAAATGCTACAGTACCAAAGAAAGTAATAATAAGACCAGAAAAAAAGATTAATCTATCAAGTAATTTCTTCAGACAGATCATTTTTTATCTCTTAGTCAAGGAAGAGACAATACAAAATGCACATACCAAGAGCTAGAGATAAAATATTCAAATTAATGTTTTTCCACAGTTCACACTTTATACACATCATAAAAACAGTATTTTACCTTGACAGAGGAGGCAGACTGGTAATTTGACTGCAGTGTTGCAGATTTTGCCTTTAAATACAAACAAAGGCTGTTAAGTATAAAACAGGAAACCTTTCACAAAACAAGAATATGAGATTTTTCATCTTGTGATGGCTTTGCAATCTGTATATATCACAGTTTAATGCACAGAACCACCCCCATGTGACCTCACATACCTGCTAACTTACCTCTCATGTTTCCACTACTCTTTATAGTAATTTTATCACTTCTCTGTGTCTTAGAAAATGAATCAGTGTCACCTACTGGATCTCTTTACAGTTTTTGAAGGCTCTCCTGCTCAACTTGTCATTGCAACTTCCTCAACTCTGGTCTAGTCCCAGTTCCAACCCAGAGCAGAAATCACAGCAGCTCAATTTGACTGCTTGCATGTCTCAACATCAGTCTATACTAAGGTCAAAAACACTGTTTTAGTTTGCCCTGTGCTACAGCCACGGGAATGTCTAACACCATAAAGGAATAAGAATACTCTTTTATGTATTCCAGGCAATCCTGAAAATCGAAGTACCAGTATATTCAAGACTATTCCTATACACTATTGTGGTGCTTCCACAAAAGCAATGCAACTGGTTTTCTAGGTCTTTCTTAATTTCTGTAACCATGAAACAGAAGCTTCTTTTTTCTCCTTAGGTAAGGTCAGCAAGCACACTATGAACTGCTGGGGAAGAATCTTTTACTACTTGTTCTTATATTGCTCATGCAAAGATAGAAAATCAATCTGTATTTAACCAAACATTAGATTCTTGAATATCTGTGATGCAGCAAAATTATGGTTTTAATAAATTCTTTTCTGTGGCTGCCTTAGATTTGGAATGTGTCGGTTCCATGGGATACTGCCTGTTAAGTTTGCTCATTCTTATGCATATCAAAATGTATCAGCAAGTCAAACAAAACTAAACATTTTCAGGTTGCTGGTTCAACTACATTCACAACATGTTCTATTGAAATGTAAGGAAAAAGAAACACTGTATCAACAATATCTACACTTGCTTAAGAGTTCTATTGGCTGGATGAGGACACGATGTACAATTCCAATAAAGCTGGACTACTTCACTTCAAGAATCAAGTATTTTGCTAAGTGAAAAATGGAATCTGATGTTCTGCCTGTGAACATTCACCATCTGAAAGATTAAGATAATTTCTCACTTTCTTTGAAAATGCTTTGAATTGTCTGGGATGATGCACTACTAACATTAACTGAGGAGTCTTCATATAGAGCCCGTGTAATGTGTATCAATAACTGTGGCTAAGATCAGTCTGATCAGAAATCAGTGAAATAACAGATGGGTAATTTCTAGGTCAAAAATGTCTGGTTTTGCTTACATGTACCAGAATTCTGAATTGTGCTCCTGAGAGTAGATACCAGTAGAAAATTTTAAGTTGGACTCTCCTACAGAATGTAACTGAAATGCCTTTACAGTTTAAGAAAATATTGTCAAAAAATTTTATCTGAAAAAGCACAAAAATATCCAAAGACATTTAATGAAATGTGATCAAATTACTCCAAAGAACAGTACCTGTGATGCTGCAACAGCCTCCAGCATATGCAGCCTCTGCAGGACATTCTGCATGTCCTCCTGCAGCCTCATCAGCACCACTGCAATCTGCTCATTGAGGCTTCCCCGGGGGCCTCTGTCGGAGCCCCAGCGCTCGCCATCCCCTCCGCTGCCCATCTGGCCACCCTGGGAACCATCTCCTAAAGGCTGAAGTCTGTGCCCTGTTGTAAGGGAGAAAAACCAGAAACACAAAACACAGAATGGGCTACAGCTCTACTAAAAATGTTTAACCGTTCACTTTGCTCCCTCAGTTTTCACTCAGGAGTGTGGTACTCCTCATCACAGGCTATATTGCAACAGTTCAGCAGTGCTGGGAGGTCACTGAAATGTCATCTGAGATGTTTCCTTACAGCCTCAGTGTGACAGTATTATTGAAATTCCTAGAACTGCAAGAACATTTAGAAAAAGCTATCAATACACAACCAGCCACGTTCGGCAGTAAATTCTGCCCTAGCAAAAAGTAAGGTCTGTCTCAGTATGTACTTTAAGTTTGGCAAAGTCTTAAACTGGAAAGCAAAGATCACTCGAATACAGTGATGAGGAAAGATAATTATTTGAAATCTACAATACTCCCTTAAACTAGATACAACTACCACTAGCCTGTTATGTTTATGCCTGTAAGTAGCAAATTTCAATAAAACAATGAGAGAAAGCAGATAGTTAACTATAGTATGTTCTTTGTAATAGTTTTCAACATAAATGTTTTATTTGGATTTTCTTTTTAATTTTTCCATCTGATTACTTATAGGTGCGATACAAAAAGGCATGCTATATATAAATAAAATATTTTCTGCCTTTTTTTGGTTTGTACAAGAAAAACTAATTTTATCCTTTACAGATCATACCACTGGAATACGGTGCTGCTTGTAGGTGACAGTATTAGAAGTATTATGGAATTAAAAAGTGCAGAGGTCCAGCATAAACTGAACTTCTGGGCTATCACATGATTAAGAATCATTAAGTTTTAAGAATCGTAATAGTATCAGAATCATTCAAAGGCATGGCTTACATTACAATTATATACAAAACAATAGGTCACTGATATCTTTCCCTGGCATTTCATGGTTTCAAATTATCCACCACAGAGATATAAATTCATATGTACTTCACAGTAAGTATATAACTAATGAAGAAACTTCTCTCAGGCACAGACTTTTTTTAAGGATTACATTTCTAAAAACCCCAGTGCCATAAGCATCAGCTGGAGTGTAAGTTACCTGCTGTAACAGGCATTTTGTTATCTATTTTTGTTGTGAAGAGCAGAAGCACTACACACATGACTGTTCCACTGGACAGTGCTGACAGGTGCTTCTCAGACACCAGTAATTTATGGCAGTGAGGAGAGTGGGGAACACAAATGCAGGGTCACAGTACCTCTCCCTCTTCTCACACTGTAGAAATCTGCTTTTTCTCCACCTTTTTTCTCCTTGTGAGGACCCCCATTACTGGCTTTGCCATCTTCTCCTCCACATTTGACTTCACCTTGTTCTTCAGCTGCTCCCTCTCCAGTATTTCCAGGTTGGAAATTCCCATACATCATGCCAGTGCGCCTTGGAAAATCCGTATTTTCTAACAGAAGACTGTGATCTACATCCAAGAAATGGGATGAATGCTTTAAAGATCCTTTAGTTGATGTGATGATCTCCAAGGGCTACAAATTAACATTAGCAAGTAATTAAATTCTGTAAAATATGATAGTTAAACATTAAAAAGGAAAAAATATCATCTTTACTTTCTCATTAAGAAAATAATTTGGCCAGAATTATGACTTTTCTTTTAAGGAGAGCACTAGAATATACTTGCTACTGTCTAAATGTCATTTCCAGATTGAGAAGGCATTTCAGGCAAATCTCACAAAAGTAATAGCACAGGACTTTCCTTAGGCATCTCCAACATATGCTAATACTCAATAACTACTAAAATAGAACATTAAGGTCTAAAACCATTCTGTTTTCCCCTGTAAAACTGCCTTTGCTTCCTAGACTGTGAAGTGGCCTCTTCCCTTGAATTTGGAGCCACAGTTAGAAGGCCCATGCTGTCAGCAGCCTTGGGTGGGCAGTCTTTGCACTCACAGCTAAAAGAGCACTCAGCTTAGCATCAGCCTGCTCCAAACAGCTCGGCTGCACCTGCACCTCACACCAAACAAAGGCAAGGCAGAGGGCAGAGTATTCCATCAATTTCTCACTCTAAACTAGTGGTATTACAGGGAGACAGTAAAAAAGGATGACACAGGTGCTGTGCAGGTTCTGCTCTGGGACTGTCTTGGTGGGTGGTTCAAGCAGCCCTTGGCACAGTGCAAGGACAGGCCCTTGCACGAAGATATGCTGAAGCAGACTGGGGACCTCAGTTACCTGAAAAATAACTTCATGGAGAAGCCAGAATAACCAAAAGGGGCAGAGAAATGGAAACTTCTGCCCCAGTTTGTCAAATAGCAGTTCTGGATCATCAGAACTGAAGGGCAGAGTGCTGGCTACATCTTTTAAAAGAATAGCTGTATTTATTTCTTTAGGGGAACCTCTTCTAATTTGAACTGATTCATGTGTAGTTCTACTTGTGTGTTTATTTACATATATCTAAACATTTGTTATTTTGTACAAAACTAAGAACTTTCCTCAGGCAGGTTGGGAAACTCTGACATAGTATCCACCCAGTTCAATTAGAGAATCTCAAACAAGCTTGAATGATACACAAGATTGGGAAATCAGCTAGATGAGATAGCTTGCAGCACTTCAATCAAATTACCTTGCCCAACATGCTTCATTAGTGGGGAGAATTTTGGTTTGTTAAAAGTAATTCCCCACATACTCAGGAAAGAGGTAGACAAGAGAATGATGCAATATTCGAGTGCTTACTGGCCTTTCTGATGCCAGGCACCATTCACATATTTCTCTCCAGAATCAGGAAATGAGGTGTCTGAGTACAACCTACACAGCCCATGCTTAATCTGGGCCTCAGAAGGAGGTCCAGGTCAGAAAGTCAACAAAGACTACAGTTATGAGTAGTAATCAGCAGGAGCACAAATCCAGTCAAAACTATGGCAGCACAGTTGGTGCTCACCTTTTATAGGGAAGTCAGAGGTGTACATTATGACTGAAGAGAATAGAAAAGAACACAGAAATCCTTGTAATCCCCCACTTCTTTAGACCTAGGCCATTTGCAGGCACTTGCCTACAGGCGACTTGCTAACACTTATTCTTTATTTGTTCTAAGAAACAAATGCAGAAGTCATCAGGCCAGAAAAAAAGCAAGCAAAAAAATGAATTGTTACAAAGATACTCCCCCTTTCTTAAAAATAGCTGAATTCTGGTCCCTGCGTGTTATGAGACCCTACATTAATCTGTAGACATAGACCTTAGTTTTTTATACTCTTTGCTTTTTTGACAATTGTTTTTTGTACTGTTGTTTTTGAAGCCTTCTCATCACACAAATTCTCTGAGGGCTTCAAGGCTTTTAGATCAGCAGTAACAAAGTTTTAAAATGCTGACAGTGAAAAGAACAAACCCCTATAGTTCAAAGAGAAGGACAGCATGCATGAGCCACATCATTCACCTCTGCATGTCAATGTTCACTTGACTGACAGGAACCTATTAAAAAATAAGCAGCACACCAGCTTCAAAATACACCCAGGAGTACTAAACCTTACCTCTTCTAGTCCAAGCTGCTCCATAGAGTCACAATAAACTTCACTGTCTGAATCACTGGTTAAGTGCTGAGCTGCTGAGATTTCTTCAGTATTCTCTTCACTTGCACCTGCAGGGGAAGAAAGGAAAGCACACGTACTTTGTAAATGTGAGCCAGTTGAGCCAACCCTGGCAAAGACTAGAGCAAATGAGTTAAAAAGTGTAGGTTTACATCAACTCATGACACTTCTATCTACAACTGTAATCCTAAACTTAGATTCTGAATAAAGATGTTATATTAATTTAGAGATTATATAAAACCTTTACAAGTGGGAAAACTATACTTCATATTGACATTTCTGCATTATGAATTTTAATTTTGCTTTTTCATTATCCTCTCCTTCCTAAACTCAGTATAAAGCAGTTTTACCTGAAGTTATGTTAGTATTAAAAGTGTATATTCAGATCCCAGTTTCAACAAACTGCCATTTATAAAATGTTCAGCTTTTCAGAATGATAAACCAGATAAAGCGATTTTTGTTTTACTACAAATTCACTTTCAAAGGCAAATAGTATTTTCATAGGTAGCATAATGATATTATATGAAAACATTTCTATTTCCATGGGTTTAGGCCTCTCTGTCTCTGAATTTATCTCTCTGTAGCAGATACTAAAAGAAAGCCTTATTTTTAACTGGAATTAATTTGTTTTAGTATTCTGTCTTCAGATTTCTGCAACTGAAAGACACCATTGCAAGTCTCTGAATCCTGGGATTAAGCTTTCAAGAAAAGAATATTTTTCATGAAAAACATGTGCAAATGAAAGCATGGTCTTGGAAGGACAATACCTTGGTGAGCAGCGTTATGAGCTATTTCTAGGCTTGGCTCTGATTTATTTGTTTCTTCCTCTGGGTTAAAGCCATTCAAGGCAGATTTGCTCTGGATGCCATTCTGCATATCTGGGATAAAGCTGTCCTTGTAGCAGCCATTACTAACAATACCTTCCAAATCCTTAGCAGCTGCTGATTCGGGTTTCACATTCTTATAATCTGTAAAGAAAGAAAACTTTGCAAAGAGAAAGATCTATACCTAATAGCTCCAACCATATTTCTTCAAGCAGCTAGCCTACGAATGGAATGTATGTATAATGTATCTGCAGAACAAAACGTAAATGCTCTGTATTCCCATTTGTGTGGATTGTTCTGTTCTTGTAAAAAGCATAAAGAGCAGATACTTAAAACTTAAGTAAATAAATATGAAGTAGGTGTCTCTTCCAAACTAAATAATAATCCTAATGTCCTTTGAGGACATCTGTATAGAATTCTAAGTATGTAATTTGATACCTTGAGGAGCTGGAACAGAGGTTAGATGGAGTTAAAAGAAATAAAGTATATTTATTGAGGACTTCAAAGGCCACACCTGGGTAGTACTAGTGCTACAACTGGGGCTCTGCCTGGATAGCTCCAAGATGGATGCAAAGGAGGCCCAGTCCTGAGATCACACATTTTATGTGTCTCAGTCCATTTGCATACAGGAGTCCCACTTGCCCGCCTTCCTCCTTTCACATTGTTTATACTTTGAGCCTGAAGTTTGAAGAAAATGTCCTTGAGTTCCCAACTCAATAGGATTGTTGTGTCTTCATCACCCTGTGAAAAGATCCTAGTAACCCTGAATAAAAAGCTGCACACCAACGCAGAATAGAAAACCCGAAAATTTAAGGCATTACATTTCATTTGTTTTTCACTACAGGCTGTTATTTCAGCATCCAGTTCTTTATGGACCCTCTAAATTAATCTCACTGAAAGTTCTGGTTTATTTTCTCTGAAGAAAAAAAAGTACTTTTCAATTCTACTCTTACAGGCCATGTAGCCATTCATAGCTCTTACAAAAAAGCACTGTCAACAAACCCCAAAACAATGCAGGGTACAGATATTTAGAAAACCTTTTGAGAGAACTTGCTAGGCAAGTCAAAAATCATATGGCATACCTCACAAATTTGTACCAGTTTTAATTCTTACAGCCTAGGCTGAAGCACAGGCATCTTTCAGATATGCATTCAAATGTATTTGCATCACTTTTCCCTTGAAAAAGTACAGCACTCGTGATACTTTGGTATTTTCTGCCACTAAGGTAGCTAAGAACAACTGAGGGAGACACTATGGTCCAGAAAACTTACCCTTTCCATTTATCTGCAATTCTTTTTCTTCCTCTTCACGAAGCCCTTCTTCTTCTGATTCTGCTCCACTATCGCTGCTTTCAGCTTTTCCATTTACAGCTTTTATATTTGGAGTGGAATTCATGACATTACTAAGGTCTAAAAAAAAAGCAAAGAAAAAAAGATGTATTTTAAAGAAAACAAATCTACACCACCACTACCACCCCCAAAACTATCAGTCACAGTTCTACAAAAGTGTGTCCATATTAGAAGATGTACCAAATAGTGACAGCTTACTTCTGTAAGCTCATATTAATTGGCTTACTGTTTTTCTTTTGTACCCCATCACTGAGTGCCTGACTGCTGGTGCAGATATCCTCAATGTCTCTGAGACAGCACCCAGGGAAAAGACTGCAGCCACTTTCAGGAGTCTCAGACCAAGCCTATTCCTGTATTTAGGTTACAGCTGCAGCTGGGACTGATGTGGCCATGTTCTTTTAAACCCAGAAGTCACTGTTTTAACAGAATTTCCCTTTTGGGCTGAAATGCTTTAAATGTGCTCACAGTTCAAAGGCAAATCTTGAAATATTATATTCAATTATGTGAACAGCAGAATTCTGAATAAGGTAAATACAATATTCCATACATCTTCCGTTGTAATTTAGGAAGATGCAAAATATGGTAAGAAGACTCATGTTTATACAGATCTTTGTCTAACAAATGATACATAGAAATAAATTCTCTGATTTCAGTGAAAAAGTTGATGAAATTAATATATACACTGAACATTTTCTTCATAAATTTTTTAGAAAACAAATATTGAAATAGACAAAGCAACTACCAAATCCTTGTTTTCCACATCTTTGATTACTCCAAGGATCACAATTTACTGTAACGGTACAAAAAACTGAAAGGCAAAGATTCTTTAAAAATATGAAGTATATAAAGGACAATTCTACCACCTTCTGTTGGAGTTATGGTCAAATACATCCTGATGATCATTTAAGCCTCCTATGTTAAGATAGAGTACAAAGGTAGAAAGCGGGGAAGGTTTCAGTGAGATACTTGCACAGTTTACATGTTGGCTCCAAGGCTGAATTCTGACTGTTTTAATTGTCACCACAGCATTTCATTTGCATAATTTCAATATTCCCTTGTCAGAACCTTGAAATATTTATTCTCACATTTAAGCTTAATATTAAACAGCAAAATAATATCCAATTACACTGGAGTTGCCAAACCAGCTTCACTACTTTCTCTGCTGCATGGTAATTTAAAGCTAAGGCTTTTTTCTACTTTAACCTTCCAATGAAGAGCCTTCTCACATTTCTCTAGTTTCCAAGCTTATCCACAGCATTTAAAAAAAAAAAAAAAAGGTAAAATAACTTATTATATAGTAACAATGACTATGTTAAATATTAAGTTCACCTCAGCTTTATTACAAGGTAATGTTTCTGTGGGCACCCTGCAGCACTGCTTTGGATTGATTTAATCCATCTCTTATCTGAAGATTAAAAAAACCCTGCATTATTGTAAAATGAGAATTGGAAAAACAATTGTCTGTCTTGTACAATACAGGAATATAAGCACCTGCTCATTTTCTCCTCATAGAAGAACACTACTTATTTGCATGGAAATTTGCTTCACAAAAGAGAAATCCCAACATAGTTCTATTTTTTTTCTCACAAGTGTGTTCCATGAATTGTGAATCTCAGTTCTCAAGATGTTTTTCTGAGAAGCAGCAGCATAAGTAGGATAAGGCAGCAGTTATGTCCTCACAGCATGAGCATTAGGCACAGACACAGACCCATTGGCACTGTAAGGCAGACATCACCCTTCCCTTTAACAACATGGTGTTGGGGACACAATCATCCATGTGGAGATGACCAGGAGGAACATTGAGTTGTGAAGGCAAATTAAAACTGTAATGCTCCTCACCCTACCAAAGATACTGCAAAAAGCCCCAGCTACACTGTAAGCTTTTTCCTTAGATTTACTTCTTTTCTTTATGAAAGGACTGTTTTTGACCATTCAAGCATGTTTCTTCTTCACTTACTTGGAGTAAGGAGATTATTCATTTGGGGAAATTTCTAAGTGATATATCACATACATTTAAATTAAGAAGAGGAACCGAGAGAATGTATCAAGTTACAGATTTATGGTATCACATCACAGGACACCTGAATAACTGAAATCCATCAGGATTGTATCCCTTCCACAAAGTCATTTATAGCAACAGTGACCCAAAGACCATAAAGAGTCTGCTTTAATGCAGACTTTAAGAACACAACCCTGTAGAGTTTGGCCACCTGAAATGCCAGGCCTAATTGTGTGCTTTTCCTCAGAACCCTTACACTGCTGTCCTCATCAGGTCCATCCCCAATTGCTTTTACTACTACAGCTGGCTGCCATTCTCATTGCTCAGAGTATCTAAGTGGCTAAGGAACCAGACATGATGGGCAATCATCAATTTAATCCTGGGGATGACAGATGTAAAGACTAAGCAGAGCCAACCAGCAGTGATTTCTACATTCCCCTGCTAGCAGGTTAATGGCTGCTCCCTGACTAATGTATATTCTCAATGTGAATCACACAATGTTAAGCAAGCTTTTAAAACCTTACTTGGTTGGTGCTAATCTCACCCAGCCACCCCTCACCCCTTTATTTCATTTACTCACTTCAACTGCATGCAAAATGTTAGTAGCTTTTTCTGTTGCCCTTCTCTAGATACTATAGAATTTCTCTTGGTTTATTATTTTCACCTCACTACATACAACATCAAACTGTGAAATTTGTGACAATTTTTAAAATCAAAGCTGTACTGCTTTTTAGCAATAGGAGTTATATTCTGTAAAAGCCTGGGGTGTGGAGTTGGGGTTTTTAATGCTAAATAGTAGGAGCTGTATAACAGTAACAACTTGAAATAGAAAGAAGGATTTGACAAAAAAAAAAAAGCAAGATGGGAAGGATGTGAAGAACAGACATGCAGTTTCTCTACAAGCTTTCGCTAGATGTTCATTTTCTAGTGTCAGCTCCATTAGGGGATTTCCTACAAGCCATTCTAAATATATTTCTTTAAAGGCAGCACTAGAGTTCTCTTCAATGACCTACATAACAGAGCTAAGTTTTCAAAAGTAAGTATGTGATTTTTAACTCTCCACATATTTTGAGGCTGTTTTTGTTACCCAGATAGGAGTTCAGAGTTTAAATAAATGCCTCTGTAGATCTGCCCCAGCTTGAAGGTCATTTTACCAAGAGAACCTTGCCTAGCACGTTTTTCTCAAATGCCTTGTATTTTTGTTTTATGAACAGGTATGTAATTCTTATACAGAATTAACACGCACTGCTAGAGCTGTACTGATGGTTAGCCCAGTACAACACAGTATCTGGTGCTACAGCTTCTCACATCTTGGAAAATACCAGTGATCAGGAGCCAGTTTACAACAGTTTTATCTATACGTGATAAAACATTTAGCTAGCTGTGTACACCCTCACTGTTTAATAAAAATTACACATTTTCATGAAATACCATAACTTTATTATCTGCTAAACAGCAGCAACATCTTAACTACTAGAAGATTATTTCCATGACCTACACTTGTATCATCTTGTATAGGGACCTCTCCGCACACTCCTGTGTTTATGTTAAGTCTCAAGGAGTCTATATGCTGTACAGAATTGTTTTCATCATCAGGTAACTAATTATTTCCTAGCTATCATCCCTTGATGTTTCATGCTTGTTACTGATCCAAGTAGGCTCCCTACCTCAATTCCAAGTTTGTGCAACCCTCTTCTGCTGTTTCCAATATACTTGGTTACACAAATCTCCACCTCACTTTGAAACTGATATATCAAAATACTGCAAGGAGTGACTGCATGAGATACCAGGGGTACATGTAAGCATCTGGGAGCAATAAACTCTTCAGCTAGAACAAGAGTTTCTATTCCCTCATTTCCTTGCATTCTTTTTAATACAGGACTCTACAAAGAAAATTTCTGAGGGTCCAGCCTGTTCTGTAACATCTGTTCTACACTACTCAAGCAAGCAGCCACCACAAATAAAAAGATTTTAGAAGAGTCTGTCAGAAACACAGACAGAAAAATCTTAAAATAATTACTTTAACTACCACGGTTTTATTTCCTTTAATTTAAAGTGCTTTAGGTGCAAGTTCTCTGAAAACTGTATACCCTAAGCACATATATTGGGGCAGCCACATCTTCCTATATCTTGTTTTCCTTTTTTTTTGTGGTTTAGTCTTCCTAAATTTTACTATAACAGAAAACGCCTCTCTTCATTTCTATTTTTTGTTTTAATATACTCCAAAAGACTGCAGCCTTGTTTTATCAGCATTCCTTTCTCTGCTTATGTGCTTTTCAAGCTGTTACACTCCAAGAGGTGTCTCTGTATTTTACAAAACAATTTAATCAACGTGCTCACATCTTTATTTATCATTAATAAATATTAAAACAATAGTCTGTGGATAAGAACAAACAAAAAACCAGCAACTTCTCAGACATTTATATTAGCTTGCAAGTACAGTATTAAGGATTCCTTAGTAGTCATCCCAGACCTTTACAGTTTTCAGTATCTAAGGAGTTTCTCATCTCCATCCATATCATCAGTACCTTTTCCCAAGGATTTTCAGAATATGTGCCATATAAATAAGGATATCAAGTTTTAGCATTGACTTGGATACTTTTCCCTCCTCCCTGATGCTCCTCAGCCTTCTGCAGCAGAGACAATGTGCCTGGGATTTCCTGGCAGAGAGAAGCCCAGGAAGAACAGCAGCTGCTCCACAGGCATTCCCCACACTGGCAGGTTGTTCCGCAAAGGCCCCCGGACGTCCAGGGCCACCAAGCACACACAGCTCAGTTACACGGTGTGTGTGCAGCAAGGCCATTGGATCCAGGCTTTGCCAGCTTTCTGTCAGCACCTCAGCCAACATGTGAGAATGAACATGAAGAACAGCTGCTTCTTAGATGTTGGAACTTGAAAGCATAGTAACGTCATTCCAGGATCCAAGATGTCCCCAAGCCTGGTACTACTTCCCTCTGGGAGAAGCAAAGCTTGCTAAGCTTTCCTGTGCAGAAGAGAAAGTCATCATTTGGAACTTTCACTTTGCATGGCAACTAGGAAGGAGCATCATTACACTCTTGAGTTTTGTCCCAGAAAATACAAAATGCAAGCACAGTGAACTCAAAATGAAGAAAACTGAATTATGCTTGAAAACAACACAAGGCCCCATAGCTGAATTGTACACTGTAGCCTGCACAAACAATTTTTTTGCCCTGTACCAGAAAAAAAAAAAGAAATAACATTAAGGCCATATTCTCCTGCCATCTGCTCCAAGCCTACCATTTAAACTGCCTTTTACAAAGCCTGTATCAAACACAGCCTCAGAGGTAAAACAAATGGCTTTTCTACGCATCTTAAAGGCTATAATGAATTATTTTTGCCATACAAAGTTAAACATGAAACACCAGTCCATGTCCACTGGGCACTTTTTTGACAGCAATTAAGATACGACCCCTACTTCTGTCCTTCCCCAGCCTCCCACACATATATCCACTGCATCTTTGTAGCTTGTCTGTCTAGAACAGAGCTCTGAGAAATACAAATTCCAGTTCTTTCATAACAAGATCTTAACTACAATACAACAGCTAAAATATAAGACATCAGAATTTTATAACAAGTGGGTACATCTTCTGAATTATGAAACCTGATGAGCTTTTGACATTTACTTTCCCTTTGGCAGGGAAATTTTGTCTGGCTGGAAGGAAAAGAATCCAAGTTCAACAACCAATAATGCACCAGAACTGTTACTGTTGACTCAACCCAGCATGAATCACAATACAGACAGGCTTTTTTTTTTCCATGGAAGAAATCTTCTCATGGCTCTCTCCACTTAGAAAGAAACAATTTTAATCTTACATTTTCACATTTGGATACTTTGCTGTTCACCCTGCAGCAATATATTTTCTGATCACTCTGTATGAGAGGGGAGCTGTTGAAATACTTAGGCTTAGAGCTACACTGATGTTCTGTCCTGATTTCCAGCACTGTTAGACAGCAATGACATAAAGTCATCAGCTTGAAGTCAAGTCACAAAGGAGGCTGAGATTTGGTGTGTAAAGCCTGAAGATTGCAACAGGACAAGCCATGGCTTGTTGAGACATTGATTCCACATCTCACTGAGACTCTCCACTGACTGGAACCTGCTGGCCCAGCCCTTAATCTTCTATGATAATCCCATCCTGCAGCAAATGCTGAAGAGAATGTTCTAGATACTTTTGAAGGCTAAAGTACTGAGATTTTAACAAAAAATATTTGTATAGTAAGTTTCACACTAGCTTTTCTGAATATCATTTGTAACCTTGACTATATACCTGTTAATTTATAATTGGAAACATGAAAGGGAGAAAAGTTTAAACAACGGGATTTTAAAAACCTCACTCACCCACACACCCAACAGCTCCTACTCCCTCAATGCAACTCCTCATTGTGGTGCAGCCACCAACAGAATCTAATAATGTATTGCAGTTCAGAGCAACATGGATTTTAGCTCTTTTCCTCCTTAAAAATGACTAAGAAGATTCACCAACATTGAGCTCTGTAAAAATCCTAGTGAAGAAAGGTGGAAGGAATCTGTTAAGCAAATATCTTTCAAGTCAAACAGCCATGAAAAAGCGACCTTATGAAGCAGAGAGTGCAAAGGCTCACACATGAGAGAAAGAGCTACCAAATGCCCCATTAGAAAGCAAAGGTGTTGAAACCAGCCTGAGCAGGTGTTCGAGAAAACAAAACTATTTGAAAATATAAACTACTCATACGCAATCTAAGAAATAGTTGGAAAATATATTGTATTTTAAGAGTAAGAAAAGTATTTCTACCTGGAAAATAGTAATTAGGAAAAAGGTCACTTTTTTCAAAGCTGATCTATATCCCGTACTAACTACTGCCTTTGACATCCAAATATTTAAATGTATTTGCTTGTTCTAAATGCACACAGACCTCAGTGAGTATTGTCTTTTAAACCCAGCTCCCATACCCAATGCAAGAAGATACCAAGAAAATTGTTAAATAGCTCTGTTTGCCTGTGCTGCCATCAGCACTGCCCCAAACCAGCATTACAGCACTACACAGCACCTTGCTTCAACAGACCTTCATCTGGTGCAACTGCAACACAGCTGGGAGAAAAGCTTTTGGGAGAGAAAAACTCCTTAGGAAGCCAAAGTTTAAGAGTATTATAATGCTGAAACTTTCTACAGCCTCTGCAGTACCTAACTTCTTGTAACTGGAGGCAACACTTAGTTTTCACAAAGGTTTACTTAACACCACTACTACTCAGCATGCAGGCAAAGGGTCATCTTTATTTGGTAGGATTTTAGAACAGATTAAATGCCTTATCACAAAGCAGAAAGATTATAGAGAAAAATTCTACTGAACAACTTGTAAACAATTTCCAGATAACTTAGTGTGGGAGCCTGTCAGGTAGGGGTTTCCTTACCCCTCTTTGGATTTACCCTCATTCTAAAAAAAAGAAAACATCCAAAAACATTCTCAGGGAAAAATTCTGAAGGATGAATTGATTCTGAAACTCTCAATATTTTCCACCCCGTATCAGATCACTAGTGTGCCAATCCTAGCCCACCTTTGGTTTCTTCAGCTATTACACAACAAGAAAGCTTTGAGTGCCCATTCTAACAAATTCACATTTACTGAGTATGAGAGTTTTGAAGCTTCTTTGCCTTTTTAACATTGCCTTTTTAACATTTAGACATCAGATTTCTTGTGCATTTACTAGAAAGTACAAAAAAGTTAAGATGACCCTCTTCTAAAGCACCCATCCACGTTATGTGTCCCTCAACTCTTCCAGCAGCTACAAAGTCTTTCTATAATACTGCAAGAATTACCTCTTCCCTTCTGCAGTGCTACGTCAGCTAAGAGCTCTCTTCTTTGATATCAAGCATTTCATGCACCCAAAAATAATCTGTCAGTTACTTTGTCTGTAAAGAAGCACTTCATTCCTGTTGGAAAGAGGCTACTGACACAGCTTTCCAGAGAAGTCAAGCTTCTCACACAGCTGCAGGGTGACCTTTCCAAACACAACCCAGGTTACATGCTTTCAAAATAACTCTTAGATTTGCTCAGCCTATTTGAGTGAATTCTCTGTTTTTCTTTCTTTACCAACACTTTCATGTCTGGATATTTCTAACACACAGATCCAGTAAGTTTGTCCTCATTTTCTAGTAGATGTTACATGTTATTTATTTCAATGCTGGCATGTCAGACTTCTGTGCTCTTAATTAAGGAGCCACAGGCACTATTGATTCAGAAAGGCAGTATTTCAATGTTTGTATTTAACATTTTCGAAGAAACTACAAGGACTAGAAATGCAATTATAAAAGGCTGTACTTTTTTGTTGAGAACAATCTGCTAGAGACAATACACAAGCCCTAACTGATGTATGCTGAGCTTACAAACAATTCTCTTCCATTAATTCAAGAAACTTGATTTTGAGGCAGTGGCATACAATTCTTAAACAATTAGATAATGATCTGTAAACAGATTAATGTTCGGTGGAAGAATGAAAGGCAAACTCAAAACAAAATGAACCAGGTAATGGGGGTACAATATGAAGCAAGGTAGTCAGGAGAAGGGTCCTAGTTTCAGAACACACCAACTGCCTGCACATGAAAAACATACCTTCCACAACAGAATTTACAGACTGTAGCGGTTTTGGGGTGAGGAAAGAAACAAGACTGGATAAACTCACACAATCAAAACATAACCATGTGTCAATTTTTAACAGTTTTTAATTTTTAAATTGAATTTTTAAAAAAAAATTTAACCATTTTAAACAATTTTTAACACAGTTTTCCACCAGTGTCTACATCACCTCACACACAGAGTTGGGCACATTGGTTCTATTCTTCAGTTGTATCTGAAAGATTGAAGGTAATCATGCTTCTATACTTCTGTGGAATATTTTGATATCTGTACCATAAACAACAATAATTATTTCCAGCTTCACTTTTAATCAGGGAAGTGGTAAGAGCACCAAAGAAAGGGCTTCAAAACCTTAAATGCCATGGTAAAGTTGTAACATACAATAGACTGAGAAAATTCTGTCCTAATTTATTGTGGCATAATCAGATGTTGCACCTGCAAGTGGTGATGACATATCACCAGAATTATTGCAACAATGACAGAACAAGGTAAAGCTGAAATCTGCTACTATGTTTAACTTATACTGCCTTATGTTTAAACTTCCTCTTTAAAAAAACAAGTATGCTAGATTTGTTGTGAAAACAGGTACAGTTTAACTTCCATGATTCTCTGTATCTACGCAAGTCAGTTTTTAAAGATGTGGCTTCTGGCACTGTGCCACAGACACCAGGTCTAAGTAAATCCTTATTACACAGATCACTGACCTGAATCTACTGATACTCTTACCTGCTCATCAATCCAGCTGTCAGGCAAACCTACTGCATCCCACACACGAAGTATACACAACTTCAGTTGAGAAAAAAGTCACACCCACTTTCAAATTGGCCATGGAAAAAATTCCACCACTACTTTTTCCCAAAAACAATGAAAAACCATTTCTGTTTCTCAGAGGCTTGATAATAAAAACACGTTCCTTTAAGGTAGTGAAAAAAGCCACATACTAAAGGCAACTTCACCAGTTGACTCATACTTCTTAAAGACATAACCAATTTATTTGTGCAATGGATTTAGTTTTTAAAAACAGTTTCAAGTTTTGCCCTGTTGCATTTCAGTTTTTAAATGTCATTTTAAGCCAGATTTAAAGAACTGTAAGACACAACAATCTTATGAACACATTACCTGTAACATAATAACTGGTATGATCAAAACATTCTCACAATGGTATTGCCAAATAAAAATCAACACACTGATTTTTATGCAGTTGTGACAGCACTAGGTTTGCCACCTGTCAGTGATTTAAAATGTTTAAATATTCCCTTCATGAACTTGAGCCCCAGTAAATTTGTATGCACTAGAGAAGCCATGATTTAAAAAGCATGAGGTTTGATTGTTAATTTTTTTTAAATTTTAGATGAGATGACAGAGCTGGATTACCAGAACTGTATTCAGTTTGACAATCCACATCTACATCAGAATGTATCCATACACATTACTTGTTAATTTTCTTAATGGAAAGGCACAAACTAGATAGGTCGGGAGAGACGTTTTGTTTTAAATATTCTCCTTTCTTCAGGCTTCCTTCAGCAGCTCAAAAAGCCCACAGACAAGGACTAAACATGCAGCTTCCTGGACCCTAATCATCTCAAAAGTAAAATAAAACAAAACCCAGCTTAATGAGGTGGCAAGCCCAGAAGTCACAAGTATTAGCAGGAAGTTTCTAACAGCATCAAAACAATGGATACGATGGATTTACACGTAATTTATTATTCCTACCTTCCAGATACTTAGACACTTTCTCCATTCGAACTGCCATACAGTAAAGAGAATGAACAGAGATGCAATATTTAGCTTTTAAATAATTTACAGAAAACAAGGTCCCAAAAACACTGAATTATGATTATCAGTAGTACAAAGAAAGTTATTTGTCCGAACCTGATGTTAAGTCAGATCCTCTGTTCTTTTTATCTTCTACTATTTCATAGAATGGGCCTATTACTTGTAGTAACTCTTCAACTTTGTCCGTCATTGGCATACTCTCAAGAATCTGTACAAGTCGAAAACATGAAGCATCTTATGAAACAGCATTGCAATGATTCATTCATTCATTCATTTCAACTGATTTTAGAAACTCCTGGTCATTGTAAAACTCAGTAACACTTCACTCAGTCACTAGTTATTCCTACTTTTTATGACTTTTTTTAATTATAAGGAAACAACATGAAACTAAGTTACTGAATAAAATTCTTATCATTATATTGTTTTTTTTCAGGTGAAGACAAAATGAGAGAGCTATGCATTTGCCAACACTCAAACACAGCCATGACACAGTATTTATTAGCAGACCTTGGAATCCATTATTTCTGCAATTTTGAACTAAACCATCTCAAAGTTCAACAGGCTGCTGATAGCCAATATAAGTATTTTATAGACAAGACTTTCCGTGGAGAAAATAAAACAAATATTTTTTTTGTCTTAAAGGATTCTTTATATTGTCAATCCCTGCCACCTTCAATGGAATGTAAGGAGCACATCAGAAGTGGTCTACTAGGTTCTTGTAAGCCCAAACAAAAAAATGGACACAATACAGCAAAACTGAGACGGCACAAAAACCCACTTAGACAAAGAACAAACTAGAACCAAGTTCTGTTCTTGATGTCATTTGGAGCATTTCTTCAAGTTACAAAAAATATACCTTTGATCATATGGTAGGAATGCAAAACCTTAAATCTAAAATAAATTAAACAGAAGAGAGTCAATAGTTGGATTCTATTTTAAAAGCACATGGTATTATTGTCCCTAGTTTAAGTCCTTTCAAATAAGCTTTTTGCCAATAGCTTTGTTCCTCTTTCATCCTCTACTTTTTTAGTTACCATCATTTAAAAGTGGCAGTAGCTATAGGAAAAACACAGGCTGAAGCAAACTAACAGCTACAGCGCTCCTCCTCCTCCTGAAGGGCACCAAGAAAGCAACAGATGAAGGAACATGCTGCCAGAGAACATGCTCCTCAAGGGCACCACGCATGCCAGCAAGCAGCAGGAGCAAAAGCTGCAGCATTATTGCACGGAGCAGGAGCAACTGCTAACACCTAGCAAGTCAATGCTTGCAAACCAGTCAAGGATACCAAGAGACAACGTTTCTATCGACCTGCAGTTTCATTGCCACTTCTCTGCTCTGTTCAGTGTACATAATTCATTCTGTCTTTGTTAGGGAGAAATACTCATACACAGAGATGGATATGAAACAGAGAATGAAGAGTTTTGTGAATGGTGATTTTTTTAAATTTCAGTAACATTGAGAGAAACAAGAAGCCTGCTCTAGAATAAGGCTTGTATTTTCATACATGTCTTTCTATGATTTCTGCACATTACTGCTCTTCATGTATTCTAAACAGACCTCAATATATTCTGTGTTACTTACAGCAATTCTTAGATTTTTTTCTAATTGCCAGCTTTTCAGTGAGCATGAAAAGAGAAAATACTTCCACCAGCAAAAGTAAATGCTTGCTTATTACAGCCACTAGGCTTAACAAGCAATCTCAACATTTGAAAGTGAAAAATAAGTTATTATGTTTCCTGATTTACTGTTTTCTTTGGATATCACACAACTGGTATATACTCATACTTTAAATTACAAACACTGCTAACACTTCATGCTAAGATATCACTTATTTGTAATACATAACAAAACAACACATCTGAAATGTAAACAAATTAGTTTAAACAGCATTGCAAAATAAATTTCAGAACTGCTACCTGAAACAAATCAACCTTGAATCTGAGCTCAGGTGCACTTTGTTTATTTTAACTAAAAGTAAGACATTTGATCATCTCTCACCAGCATATCATAACCTCACATCCCTCAACTGTGATTTTCAAGGTTACCACATTAAGGAAGAAAAAAAACCTAAAAAAAATTTGGAATTTTGTGATACGGTCATCTGATGCATATATAGCCCAAACACAATGTGCAAATGCCATAGAATACCCAGGGGCTGGGGGAATATGGCAATCTTACACACCCTTAAACATAGTCCTGGATATCAGCATACAAGTGGGTTTTTGCCCCCTCAGACATGGATACCTATGCAGCAACAGCAGACTGCCTACAGTAAGTCCATGAGGATTAGTGCAGTATGTGCTGATAAAACAACCCAGTGGATCCATTTGAAATGCACTTCCATTGACATTGCAAGTGGAATCAACTGGGATGGAAAAGCTGAATCTAGTATTCCAAATGTGAGAGCTGAAACAGCACCAAAGCAGGGTAAACAAATTCCCCAGTTTCAAAGCTCAGCAAGGCAGAAGTCATTTGCTCTCTAATCCCTACATGCAATCCACACAGAAGCAGAATGTTTGTGGTTCATTAGGACCAAGGAAGGAGACTTCTTCACAGGAGGCTTACTAGTTTTTTAAGAACAAACATTGCAGTTTCATTTTATTTTAGTGTTCTGACCAAACCAGTTACTGCACTGAAAAAAACCCATAAGGTAATTACTCAAATATCAACACATATTGAATCCAAGCACTAAACCTTGGGGCACACATTCAAAGGAATTATTAAAATTTAGTGGGATTTTTAATCAAACAAACAGAATCTGGCCTTCTGTGTTTTCTGGAGCCATTTATTTTTCATTTTAGAGAAGATACAGTAATAGCAGCAGGAACCAAAATAACAAAACTAGAGACAGGAAAAAGAACAGTAAATCAGACTCCAGCACCTTGACTAGTAAAATTTTTGTTGTATCACCCATTAAACATATTGAGAGTTTGAAGTCAAGATAGTGGCCTAGGAAAAAAGCAAGTGTGTTTGGAAAAGGACTTTTTCCCCTTGACTCAAACCTCATTATAATAATAGATTACAATTATACTTTTATTCTGATTGACAGCAAATAATCTTTAAACTGGAAAAGTTATCTCTAAAAGTTTCTGTGAAAAGACTGCAAGGGTTGAAAAGGGTTAGTTAAGAAAAGATATGAAACTTAACTCTGTTTACTTTAGTTAATGCTGCAATTCCTGCTTAATCTGGTAACTGTGATTGTTTACAAGTTACACATCTATTTGAAAACAGAGCACATTACCCAATGCTAATAGTTTCACTGCAACTGTAATATTCATGGAATATTTTCATAACAAGTACAGAAAATTCAGGTTGCTGCATTCTTCCTGAAAAATCAAATATTATTAAGTTTACATATTGATTATATTCATGTCTTCAGTCATGAGAGTGAGACCTTTTCTCCTAAAGTCCTTCTGGAAAGTTGTTTTAGTCTCTTTCCAGGATAAGAATCACTTACTTCCCTTGGGTCTAAGAACTGAGGCAGTGCGATGTACAGGTTTTTCTTCCTTAATACTTCCTTTACTATGATTTCAATAATTCACTTTCTTTAGCTCTGTCGTTTAAGCTTCATATCAGCTAGAGCTCTCATGTTTCTCTGAAAACAACACAAATTCTGTAGCTTTTAAAGGAACTTTGTCATTTTCTTCTCCTCACAGGGAAAACAGCATAGTACTGAAATGTAACAGTTTACCTGGGAGATAACTCACTTGGAGCTTCAGCAGGAGTAGTCACCAAGACCTGCCTTATATTTCTCTATATCTGGAATATTCATTCTAGAAAATCCCTTCATTACATACCTTTTTCATTTCATCAACATAGGCTATCATGGCTTCTTCTTTGGACATGTTTCCCAAGGCACTCCAAGCATCCCTAGGAAAGAAAGTCACATACACCTTCAGTATCTTCAGGGAGTACTGGATTTTTTTCAACTTGGCCTTATGTAGGTCAGTTATGTAATGTCCAAAGTTTCTCTAGTATAAGTAAATGCAAGAATGATTCACATTATTTTTTAAGTAAAAATGTATAATTTGCTAGGATAATCACATGGTGGAAGAAGAAGCAACAAACTGAACAGACTGGCGACTGATGAGTTCCTCACTAACTACCTATGATTTTGTACCAATAAATTGAAAATAAGCCCAGATACAAGACACACACATAACCCTTTTGATTAAACTGAGCTTAAGGTCCTCCACTGTATAAAACAGGCCCAGACACTTCAGCCAGCACTTACAAACATCTGTCACTGAGGAAGAACAAGCTACAAGAAAAATCCGTCCTTTTTGAGTTTAGCAATTGGGGAAAGACATATAAGTTGAGTAGGCAAATAGTTACTACAGCAGCTACTTATGACCTAAATAAGATCTTCCCCTCTCCAACTCCTCAAACAGAAAACTAACCAAATTTAACACTATTGCACAAGGAATCTGTCAGAACACAGACTGCAATAAAGCATTTCCTCAGTCTTGCACATGATTTCACATTCCAGAGTATTTGTCCCACTGACAGAAAACCACCAAGGCTGGTGGCTCACATTCCAGCTACAACCAACCAGGTGGAAGAAAGCTCACTGCCCTAGTCTATTCCCTGCACTCTGGCTTGGGGAGGCTGAGGAAGAAGAAAGGATGAAAAAAAACAGTCCTAGGAATCATTTCACAGATTCCCAAGACCACTGTGACCCCAAAGACAGCAATAATATTTGTTCTTGAGGACATATAATCATTAAAATATTGTAAGCAAAATATTCACATTGGCTTTTCAAAGAGAACTTAGCAATTTGGTGAATCAGAATCCCAGGTCAAGGCAAACAGAGATAGTGGGAAGCCCTGCCACTGAGCAGACAAACCAGAAAGACATAAACCCAACCTCCCCAAGAGCTCGAAGCTATATTAGTGGTTGCCAGTGAGCACTTATTTACTTCAGGCTCATATCACACACGAAAACTCAAGAAGGAAGAACTCCAGACACTCATCCACATCACTCACTCTTCAGAGCACCTAAAAGTTCATTTTACAACATGGGATAAACTCTGCAGAGGTACCATGATGGTGGTTGCTCAAGAAAAACCTGCCCATCTGCATAATACAAGGGAATGTTTCCACCTGCAACTCTGAGAAGTTATAAATTATCTGAGATAGAAAGTTGGAATACAATAGAAAATTAATTCAAGCAAAGGTTGCAAAGGCTATTTTTATTTTTAAAAGGCAAATAGTTACCTTTTATTAGTTATTTTTATTTAAAAAAGAAAGTACAGAGAGTTTATTCCTCCAAGTGCTACTCTTCTGAACATCTCCACTCCAAGCATTAAAAAAATCCCCAAAACAACAACTCATAAAAAGTTACCATTTGTATCTACCGATTGGATCCCAAAATCCAGGTCGAGGAATGTTACAGGGTCCTTGGGTTGCTTGCTTATAAAAGCTATAAAACTTGAGCATCATTTCATTCGTTGGCTGGAATGAACCTAGTGAAAGCATTTTAAAACACAATTAAATTGTCATCAAGAATATTAGCATTTTACAAGCTTAGTAGTTCTGCGAGAAAACAGCCCACAGTCTGCTACAGCCTGATTCACAGTAGTATAATATAAGCCAATACCATCTTCACCTTATCTACCAAGAACCAGCACCACTGAAAATATTTACCGTTCAAACAGCAAGTTTCAGACAGAGTTTAAAGGATTATAACCTTTACTACTGCTAACGTCAGACTCCACAATTAGTACAATAAAGGTAATAAGTAACAAAGTTGACATCCTTTCACTCATCTTAAAGGGACAGGTATAGCTCTCAGCAAAGTAAGTATCTTGCAAGTCACTTTGCAGTTAACAAATGATAACTTACCGAGAGTCTCCAGAACTCAAAAAAATAACCAAATCAAACAAACACAGTTAACCCAAAACAAAGCCTTCTGCAGTGTTTTTGTTTTCTTTGGGTATTTGACAACACTTTCAGTAGCAATTTCACCATACCTCCCGATTTGGTGTTGTCTTCTTTTTGTGGAACACACTTTTGTAGAGGAAAAAAAAGTGAATATAAAACTAATAGCTGGCAGGGAAAATTCATAGCCAATCCATTAAATCAAGTAGCTTGAGGTTGAATTCCAATCATTAGAAGTTTACAGTGACCTTTACCTCAGAACCTCAAAAACATCTGATTTTACACCAGAATTAATGACGTATGTCATAAACAAATTCTTTTAAAAATTATTATCGTAATTCTTATCAAAGAGATACGCTCTGAAGGTTTTGATGGGGTTTTTTCCATTTTGTTAACTCTTTCAGCAGAGGGGAAGTAAGGTAACAGCTTTAAAGCAACTTCAGGATTTCAGGCAGGCTGAAATCGCGGGGAGCTGACAGATCCCGTGGTCCAGGCGCCCGACTGAGGAGCTCCTGGCAAGGCTCGGAAGGCCCCCGAGAGGCGGGGAGCAGCACTAATGCCGAACTTCCCAGTGGTTCTCCAGCAGCTGCCGGGGCGGCCCCGCTGCCCCGATTCCCCCGCGGCCTCGCTCCGCCGCTCGCCGGGCCCTGCCCGCTCCCGGTGCCCGCCCGGCCCCGATGGCGCCGCTGCCGCCGGACCCTCCCGCCGCACTCACCATTTTTGGGCAGGCTCTGGAT